>LPNX010147759.1:411377-474879 GCA_001517045.1 Pseudotsuga menziesii
ACATGTTATATTTTGCAGTCAACAAAAAGGCTTACCTCCATTCATACAACGCTATTGGAAGGAGCCTTCAAACTTCAGTAAATTCTCCATGTTCTTGCAGAGCAACCCCCATGACTCCTCCAACGCACTCAGATCAATACACACAGCATGCAATGGTCTCTTCATGCTTCAGCATGTATACCCATTATTCTCCAATGCAGAAAATACACAATGGTCTTTAATACACTGGCAGGTCACAGCACAAAAAAATTAGATGCAGGCTCACTGCAATCTTAACGCAGCCTCAAAATCAACCTCACCGGTTCGTGGGATTAGGGTTTCCACCCTTTATGAAGTCTTCAATGTAACATTCAATAACAAGGGCTCACTCGGAAATCGAGGAAAGAAGAGGTCGCAGCACAAAGAAGAATCAACATTAGGGTTTGCAGCACACATACTCAATCATGAAGGAATTGTAACGTAGACAATGCATGTGACTCGACTGGCAGACTGAAGGAGCAGTCTGGCAATGGACTGGAAAGCAAGCAGGAGTTATGGTAGCGCTCTGATACCACAGATTATATTCTAACATGGTTAATGGTTTCTCTGGTTGGGGACGTGGGATGACTGTTGCCTCTGGATGGTTAGATGCAAAGGGTGCAGAAGTGGAAACAGTTGGTGCTGATGGTTGTTGGTGGGGCTTGCTCTGAGTCGAGGGGTGGTGGTGGTGGTGGAGATGGTGGTGGTGGTGAGGGAGTTGGTGAATGGTTGGGAGTGATTGGGTTGGGGGAAGTGTGGGTGAGTGGTGGGTTGTGGGGTTGTGGGGGTGAGTCTAATTTGGAGAACATTTGGTTAATCTGGAGATTTATGTCCTCCTCATTTTCTTCTCCGCTAATCAGTGCAGCAGCTGGTAGGTTGGTTTGGGGTGCATTCAGAGTGATAGCCGCAGTCTGACGTGCGGTCACTTTAGATTCCTTGTCAGGATTTCTCTCGAAAGTCAAAGTGATAGTTGCAAAGGTTCAGGATTGGAATTCTTGTCCTGGTTGGTATCCACTGACCTCGAAGAGAGGTGATTTTGTGGATATCTTTTGTGCCGATGTAAATATCTCAGGAAGTTTCTCAATGAATTACTGCAAATATCTGTCTTTATCGAACTTTGTCTTCATAGATTCTGACATCGCACTTTTGCACAAGTCAAGTGGGCTTACTTAATGTTGTTCTAGTACTTGCATCTCTATGACCTTTTTTGGGGATGGAGGTGGAGGCGTAGACAAGAGAACGACAACGTTTTCATGCGTCGTCATGTGGGTAGTCTTGGATTTCTTCGGTCGACCTGGTAGTGCTCCTACCTCGACAAATATTTGGAACTGGGTTTCCACTGGCACCTTATTTGCTATGGAATATTCTATTATGTCGATGGCCATAGCTCCCAGCTCCTCCTCGTCATCTGATGATTCGAAAATGACAAGCTTGCGTTTACCTTTTCCTTGTTGTTGTTGTTGTGTCTTTGACTTCTTCCTTGCAGCTTCTATCTCTTTTGATAATTTTTTAATAATTCCTTTTGTGATAGCATACTTTGGGTTTTCTTGTTCTATCTCTTCCCTTGGCTCCTGGGTCGGGATGAGACTTTCTACAGCCAAAATGATGACTTGCTACTCTACCTGTGTTTCTTTTGTCTAGGGTTTTTCCCTCTGTGCTGTCATAGGTTTGATGATGATTTGAATTCGGCCAGTGTGTTCGACCGGTGTCTCCTCCGACGCAAAGGTGCTGATATAGAGGTTCAGCTCATAGTATTCCTCTTTCTCTTGGTCGGTTAGCAGTTCCTTGATTGAGAAGTCGCTCTTCTTTGCTGTCACTAGTACTGGTATTTTTGTTTTAGCTTGTCGAGGCAGCTCCTGAAAGATCTGGTCGACCGATGGATAATAGTCGAGGGATTTTGAATTTGAGTCATCGCCCTGCATGTACCACACCGAAGTATGGTTGAGTTCTAGATGGATGTGGGATTTTTTTGGTAGAATTCTTCAGATGTTTTGAGACACCCTCCATTTGGTCATGTGGACTTTGAGCTATTGGAGCTAGTTCTCGAACAACACTTTTCCGTCTTCAAGTTCTTGCAAAGTTCCTCTCTAGGAGAATGGTTTGAATCTCCACATGTGGAACCTTGTCGGTTCTTAAAAAATTAGGTTTCCCTCTCGACAGATATGGTACATGAATATCCATAAAATAAGGGAGGGGAACCTGATTATTCCTCCCATTTCTTGGCATCTTTCACAGATGGTCTTGACCATGTCAGCGACATATTCATGCCACCTGTATATTTTTCCATCTGTCACAATGGTGTCGACAAATTCCATCATGTCTAATTTCAATTCGCTGCCTCGACCTGCTAGGGTGAGTGTTATTGCTATTATTTTGGCCACAATCTATGGCGTTCGGCTTGTGATTTGACTAATCATCAACCCCTTTGAGTTTTTTCCCGAAGCCGACCCAGTTAGTTCTTTGACCAGTCCTTCTTTAATACCAACTGGTACTGGGTCTCCTGTGTTTGAGAGACCTGTCAGCTTGGAGATGACTTCTCCAGAGATATCGACCGGTTGGTCGAAGTAGAACCGGCTATTGTGGTACCAGCTTATGATGAATTTTACGGCTATTTCTTTGTTGCCACCGAAGCTGGCCATGAGCGGTTCATTGACATAGTTGAATATGGTGTTGTAATTGATTTTCTCCGTAGCTTGAGTGGGCTTCTTGTTGACATAATCCCATTCTTGCATCTCAGTCCATAGTTTTTTCCATGAGCCTTCCTACACCTTGGCATTCTTAATGTTATTTAGCCTGTGGACTAAAGGTGTGTCTGTAGTTTGTAGTTCCTTGGATTTGGTTGAGGCTCTAGTCTGTTTGGGTGCCATCTTGTTAGTTTGGTGGTCTATTTCACTAAGGTATTCTCATATTTCAATCAACTAGATGCTCTAATGCTCTCTTTGTATGGATTGTGGTGAATGATCCTTCAACGGTCCAGTATTTATAGGCGATGTTATGGATGTTTTGGTTGATAAGTGTATTAATGGCGGATGTGATGTTCCAGCTGGAACACTTGAGTGTTCGTTAATGGTGAATTTCTTTCAGCACTCGATTTCATGAATGCGCGATGGGACTATCGAGGTTGTCGGTCGATGTCGGTTATGAAAATGGTCGATGAAAATGGTCAGTCGATGAAAATGATCAATGGTGTTATGTCGATGGGCATGATGTCGGTTGTCAAAATGGTAATTTCCTATCATAGCTTTTTGTGTATGGTCTTATTTTGCTTTTTGGATATTTATGTTTTTGTAGATTTTGGTTTACGGCTATGGTTGTTATAGGATTTTTTTTTTTATCATTTTAGTTGGGCTCCATTAACGAGTTTCTGAAATACTATGCCTTGTAACGTCCTTAATTGGACTGATCCATTGGTATGTATCTCTTCAACAACGTAGGGTCCCATCCATTCTGTATGGATCTTTTTAGGTTTACCTTTTACTCGACTATTGTATAGTAAAGCAAGGTCTCCTACTAACAAGTTTTTGTTTTTGATGTTTCTATCATGCCATGCTTTCTGTTGTTGTTTCTGTATTTCTTGATGTTGTATTGCCATTAGTCGGTGTTCTTCAAGTTTGCTTAGTTGCAATAGTCGGTCCTTTCTTCCTTGTTCGACATCGAAATGTAGGATCTCTATGATGATAGGTGTCTATTGTCAGAAGTGTAGTGGAACTACTGCTTCTTGTCCATAGACTAGTTGAAAAGGAGTTTGGTATGTTAAGCATTTGTATGATATTCTGTATGCCCATAATACTGCGGATATTTTCTCATCCCAGTCGTCCTTATCAACATTACATATTTTAGTTAGTCCTCTTGTTAATGTTTTATTAAATGCTTCAATTGCTCCATTCGACTAAGGATGGTATGTTGTACTCCGACGATGGTCGATTTGGAACTGGTCGGTTAGGGTTTTGATAGTTCTATTGATGAAGTGTGTTCCCTGGTTGCTAATTAAGGTTAGTGGACATCCAAATATGGTGATGATATTCTCATAGATAAACTTAGCAGCTATCTCACTAGAACATGTGTCGACTAGTTCATCCTATTCCCATTTAGTTACATATTCAACTGCAGTTATGATGTACCTTGCACCTGTCCTTTTTGCTGGTATAGGAAATGGTCTTGTGAAGTCTATGGCCCAGATTTCAAATGTCAAACTTGGGTTCACTGATATCAAAGGAATTTCTGTGCTAGGCAGGGCTCGACCTAGTCATTGACATCTGTCACATTGACTGACAAAAAATTTTCAATCGTTGTGGAGCATCGGCCACCATGACCTTGAATATTGGATTTTCTTTGTAGTTGTGTCTTCTTGGAAATGTGCTCTTGCAGGTCCATAATGTGCTTCATGCATAATGTTTTCTTATTCATGTTATAGCACACACCTTCTGAGGATGTCATCTAATCCCATTTTGTATAAGAATCCATTTATAAGACTGTATGGTGCAGCCTTCATAGCTAAGATCTACATCTTCTTTGTACTCATTCCTTCTGGTGCATGTCCATCTTCCAAGAACTGGGCTATTTCTTCTAATTCTGTTGGGACTGCTTCTATCCAAAATAAATGTGCATTAGGTAAGTCATCTTTGACTCCTGTCGGCTCTTCTCCTTTGTCGATTCGAGATAAATGGTCAGGACCAACATTTAACTTGCCTGGTCTAACAACAACTTTGAATTTGAATTCTTGGAATAATAGTAGCCATCGACAAATCCTTCCATGATGTAGTGGTTTATCAATGAGATACTTAAGTGCCTCATGGTATGTATAGAATATAAATGGGTTAGATAAAAGATAATGTCAATATTTTTGTAGTGCAAAGACCATTCCTAGTGCTTCTCTTTCTGTTGTCAAATAGTTTCTCTCAGGATTGTTTAATTTTATGCTACTATAAACTATAGGATAATCCATTCCATCATCTCCTCGTTGAGTTAAGATTGCTCCTATTGCTAGTCCTGATGCATCAATATGAACATGGAATTTGATCAACCAGTTTGGAAACCTTAGGATTGGTGCTTCGACTAGTTTTCTTTTTAATTCTTTGAATGATATGTGGCACTCCTCTGTCTAGATCAACTCTTTATCTTCCCTTAATAGTTCTTCAAGTAGATAGGTCATATCTGAATAATATCTTATGAATTTTCTGTAATAGCCTATGTGGCCAAGTAACACCCTAACTTGCTTTGGGTTTACTAGTGGTTTTAGGTCGAGGATAATTTTGATCTTTGCAAATTCAACCTTAATACCTTCCTTACAGACAATGCACCCTAATAATATCACTATGAGGGTCACAAATATGCATTTCTTGATATTTAGGGATAGTTGAATGTGTCGACATCTCTCCAACATAATCCTGAGCCATTTGCAATGATCCTTTAACATGGAGTATATTCTCCAATCATCAAAGTATACTGCCATGGTCTTGTAAATATATTCTTGAAATGTTTTGACAACAATTCTAGAAAATACTGCAGGTGCATTTTTTAATCCAAAAGGCATAACCTTGTAAGCAAATGAGCCAAATTCACACACAAAGGTTGTCTTCTTCTGGTCTTCTTTAGCTATTGGAACTTGGCTATAACATGAGAATCCATCTGTAAATGAGTAGCATTCATGTCCTGCGACCTCATTTAAGATTTCATCTGCATAAGGAGTTGGAAATGGGTCTCTCAGTGTCACTTTATTTAGTTCTCTGAAGTCAACACAAATTCTTAGTTTGGTCAGATCATGTTTCATAGGTTGTATAAGCATTGGACTTGCCCATTCTAATTGGTCAATATGATAGATGATTCCTGCTACAAGCATGTTATCAATTTCATTTTTGACTATCTCTTTGTATTTGTGAGCTAGTTTATATGGTCTTTTCTTCACAGGTCGAACGTCAGGTTTAGTGTCAATCTTCATTTCTCCCATTTCGTGGACTAATACTTTGAGGTATTTATAATCTCTAGCAAATACATCTTGGAACTCTTTTAATAAGTTCACTATCTCTATGGTCTACTCTTCACTCCTGTAATCACCAATCTTTGCCATTTTTGGTCGATCATCATTTGAGATGTCGAATTCCCTAGTTTTGACTTTAGCATCTTGCCATTCTGGTGCTTTGGCTTTATTGATTGGTCAACTTCCTTCCTTAAACTATGAGAATGTGGCAGGGAATTCAGCTACAATCATTCTATCGATATCTTGTTTGTCGGTTGTTTCCACTTTAAGGATTATACAAATAGGTTTGGTCATTTCGACATGGTTTGATTTCCATCTAAAGCTTTTCCCTTATGTATTTTCATTTTCTAACTGTAGTCTTGTCGACTGTGGTTTTGTCCTCGTTTGTATATTTTTGCATTTCATTGTCCGTCGGTTATCTTTTAAGGTTTTGTTTTCGGTCGATTGGATAAAGTCTTTAATATGTTTTGTTGTTTTCATTATGTGGTATAAAGTTGAAATCTTTAATGAAATTTTCCCTGACTTCATGCCATAAGAATGTTTCACCTCTAGATTCTTCCATTTTATACCATTTGTTTGGTAAGTCAATGAGGGTTGATGGGAACAGGTGTGCCCATGCTCGTTCATCCTTGTATCCAAGTCTTCTCCATTCTTTTTCACATGTCTTAATATGATATTATCGGTTCTGTCCTTGAGTGAATATAGGTATCTGAGCCTATGTGGTTAGCTTCTTTCCTCCAAACCTTTCAAAAAAGTAATTCAAAGCTATTGTCCAGGTCTGGAGTCTTGTCTAATGGGTATCCCACCATCTAGCAGCTTGTCCTGTAAAAGTTTCTACTAGGCTTTGAAGTCGGCCATGTTCACCAATATTTTTGGAAACTTGTTCTACATGCATGACTGGTGATTCCCTTTCCTTGTATCTTGGTATTTGTGTAGTATTTACATTGGTAGGTTGTAAGGTAGCCTATTCCCTAATTTTCTTCTCAAATATTTTTGGGACAATGGACACTATGAAGCAGTGTTGGGTGGGATTTTTCTACATTTTTTGAATAGTCCATCACCCTCTTACTTGTGTTTCGTAGTTCTCGATCTCCCAATCATATAATTCTGTGTCTGAATTATAACCAACTAAGTCTTGGTTGCCTAAATGAACTTCTTTGTAGATATTAGGATCTGTATACTTTGCATTGTTTTGAATCTGGTAGAGTTGTCGGATGTTGACTTCTTCATCGATAGGTTCAGTCCAAGGTTCTCCTTGAGATGGGCGAATAGGTATAATGACCTTTTGTCCATTTCCTTTTAATTTGATTCTCTCTTTGTCCAGGGATATCGATGCTTTCATCTTTCTACCCCAAAGTCGACCTACTAAAGCTGGGAAGGAACTGGATCCTTCCTTAGGGTCAATGATTTTGAAGTCGACTTTGGTCGAGATTCCTTTTATAGTTGTGTCAATGTTTTTCCAGACTCCAATAGGTTAAATTAGGCCCTGCTCAGCTAGTTTCAGGTATATGCTTGACTCATATAGTCAAGGTATGCCCATTTGTTCCCAAGTGTCATGAGTCATGATGTTTACTTGTGATCCAAAGTCAAGCACTACTTGTTAGACATAGTATCCTTCGATTTCCAAGTCGACAAGTGGGTCGGCATCACCTTTATATTTTTTATTTAAGCTGCAAATATTCTTTGTTTGTTTTTCAGAGTTGTTATGTTTTATTTCATATAGCAAATCGATGAACTAAGATACTGAGTTGTCTTTTTGTACGATCTACATTAATTCGTTTATTGTGTTATGTCAATTGTTGTGAGCTTCTTCTCGTCATGCAAATTCTTTGAATACATTGGTTGCTTCTTTGTATGTTTGTTTTTCTTTAAGTGGATCATGGTAGATATTTTTCTCTTTTATTTTGTTGATTCTTGGGTTATCACTTCCTATTTTTGTTCCTTGTCGAGTTACACTATGAAAATTTTTTGTGTTTATTACATCATTTTTTTGCACACACGGCAAGACATTAACATTTTTCTTTGTATTTATTTTTTCCAACATGGTAGGGCAATCCTCTAGTGAGTGATCCCCTACTCCACAATGAGTACAAAATTTGAGGTCAGTTCTGTCTTTATATGGACAGTCTGCATATCGATGTCCCTCCTTGTAACATGTAAAGCATTGGATGGGTCGACGTGGTCGATTGTCTCGATTCCCAGGGACTCGACCTCGTCCTTTGTAGCCTCCACGTCGATTGTCATACTGGCACTCGTATCTTTGAAATTCATATCTCTAACCGTTCTGATCATTTGGTAAGTTGTTTTGCTCATTATTTTGTGCAACTGCATTGGTTTGGTAGACTGCATGATAATTCTGTCGGTTCTTTAGGTTCAAATGGAAGTTGGTTGTGTTATGATTTTTAGTTTCTCACATTGCACACTAGGATGCCTTACCATTCTTCATGTTGAACGGGCAATATTTTGTCGACTGGTCCCCATGCTCCTGGAAAATGTTGCAAAAACATTTTGTCTGCACGAATCGAACGTCTTGTTGGCTATATTCCTGTCGACAGTTGTCTTTGGAATGTCTGGCCGTTAAGCACTTTGTGCACCAGATATCTTGATTTTTGAGGTTTAACTCCTTTAAAGACTTCTATACACTCTCAAGATGTTCTTCAAATCCGTGATCAGTGGAGTATGCTATTATGTCCTCATCCATTTCCACTTGGAGAGCTTTTGGAAGCGCATCTTTGTAAGACTTGAATGTTTACAGACTTATGTGTTAGCAGAATTTCTGAGATAAACCTACAAGAAACCACTGGATTAGTAATTTTTCATCTATAACATAGTCCAGTTGGCTCAGAAGGTATTTCCATCGCTTATCATAGTCGCGGACAGTTTCTACTGGCTTCTATGATGTTGTTTTTAGTTTTTTCGCTGCCAGGTGTTTTACATCTGGAGTTTTGAAAAATGATAGAAATTGTGCTTTGATCTCAGCTTTAGTTTCTCTAAGTTGTCTTTCAGAAAAGTTCATATACCAAGTTAATTCCCTTTTCCTCAAGGCACCAACGAAATATGCCATCTATCTATTTTCGTCCGTAACTTGGTTAGCCTCCCAAGTCGACTCGCAGACGAACCAGTGTCGTCTAGGGTCCTCATCCCCCTCATATAAAGGAATGTGTGCTGACCCGTGACCCATGTCAGAACCATTGTCGCTACTTTCAGAAGGTGGTGGTGGTGGAGATGGGGGTGGGGGTGGTGGGGTTATTGGCTTATTCGTCTTTGTAGAGCTATGGTCAATGGAACTTTTGTTCCCGTCGGTTGTCGATTCTTCTTAGACTAGTGGTCAGTTAGTGTTGATTTCTCTTGTCGATGTCCCACTGCTACTTTTTGTCTACAGTTCTGAATGTTCTGTGTCTTCCAAAGTTGTATTTGGCAGGGGGGGTGCTCCATCATGTGTCAGTAAGAGCAATTGTATACTTCGGTTGAATGGTACCCCTTGAAAGGTAACCCAAATTCCTTCCTCTGGTTGACGGATAATGAGGTGTCTTTCAGTGTATGTCTTGTCATCTAGTCGACTCCATATACCAAATTCACCATCTTGTATTCGGAGGTTCTCTTCGACAATAGGTTGTATCTGGGTACGCGGATTCAATGGAGAGAGAGTTTTTCCTTCATGGGGAGCTCTTAATTGGAGAGCTTCTGGATGATCTATCCACAATTCTTCCTCTGTAGGGGACACCTCTTCTTCCACGCATTCTTCTTATCAGTCATGACCTAACTCTGGTGGATTTATTTCCTGGTCAATCACCCTAGGAATCCTTCCTCTATGCAGCACTAAGGCTCTTCTTCTTTCTTCCCTCCTTTGTTGTCTCTTTTACCTCTCAATTTTGTGAATGTCTGACATATCATTGTGTGATAATATTTTCTTGATTTCCCTTTTGGTTGACTTCTCATTACTGGTGAATCATATCTGCTTCTAGTCGACTAGAATCCACTCCACTTTATCTCGAAATATGATCAGCTAACCCCCCATAGCCTACCCAACGCTTTTAGAAAGCCCAAATAGTTCGGTCTACTTGCTTAGGAAGTATTCCCACTCCCTTTATGCAATGAATTTTTCCCACCTCTTTTGCTTTTCCACCCAGTTAGAGTTTGATGGTAGTTCGTGAAGTAATGGATGAGGTTCGACAATATGACCTACTCCTTTCTCGATCAGAAATTTAAACAGCAAGGTCGATAAGGAACACAAAAATTGCTCGGTGAGGTCTGTGTAAAATTTCTCCTTGATGGTTCTGACCAAAGTTCTGTCTTCTACTGCTTGCTCCTCACAAAAGTCGTCGGTGATTTTCTCGAACCACTCCGACAAGTTTGTTCTTCCTCCTTGGATTAGTTTTTCCAGCAACTGTTGGTCTTTCGTCCCTTCCGGCTTTTTCATCCAGGAGTTTCTTCAGAATTTGGGGCACTGATTCTACAAACTTCTCATGTGTTTCTGTAAAGAATATTGCTTTTACTTGTGCGATTGTTAATATGTTCCTTCGTGTGTAATTCTACAAATATTTTGCAACTTTACGATCCCACCAGTCCTTAATCTCTTGTTCTGATATCATTTGTTTGCATACATTGCAGACATGTACTTCCAGCAACGGAACCAATGTTGTAATCTCACAGATCACATAAGGTTACCAATAATACATAATAAAACATACATATATAACAGAGACAAGAGATAAGAACAGGTAGGTGAGTTAACAGAATATATTACATGAATGGGTCCATACAACACAGAGAACTAAACCGAGTTCTCATCTGGCTCAACAACCTAATATATATGATTACAAAACAATTACAAAATAACTACATGTCGGTTCAGTGAACCGACACGAACTTAGGTGGCTGACCTAATCTCTAGTATAGTCGGTCGACCGACTTAGTCAGCTGGTCGAATAAGTCGGTTGATCATCTTAGTCGACTATCATTCAAGTCCACTTATCGACTTTCTCCTCCTACAACACTCCATGGTTCCTTTGATTCCTACCATGTGCCAACAAATTCTTCGTCGACTTCATAGTCAAGTTTTATCGACTAACCCCATTCACTAAACAAAAATCGTTGCCAATAGTGCTACTCTTCGACTTAGTGCTTCAAATACTTTGTTGGTCTTCCCAGAATTATGATTGAACACAAATGTGTAACTTTGTAGAAACTTGACCAACTTCATATGCCTCTAATTCAACTTGGTTTGAATATTTGGATACCTTAGACCCTAGTGGTCGGCGAACAAAAAAAATTCTTTGGGAAACAAATAATGCCTCTAGTTCTTCAACACCTATACAATGGACTAAAAATATTGGTCATAAACCAACAAGTTTTGTTTGTTATCATCCAACTTCTCCCAAAAAAAGATAATCGGTCAATCTTCCTAACTCAAATCTCCTTCAATTGCAAATCCACTTGTGTCACAATCAACATGAAATACTTTGTCGGATTCTAGGGGAGATAGAACCAATCTCTTTGTCACCTTCAACTTCAACTTCTCAAATTCTCATTAGGAAGGTTCTGTCCACTTGAACTACCCCCTTTTAATGCAGGTCATTATTGGTGCACATATCTAACTAAAATATCAAATGAACTCCCTATAAAACTAACAAGTCCATGAAAACTCTTTCCCTCTAGAATGTTCATCGGTTCGAGTCACTCTAGGATAACCTTAACCTTCTCTAGGTTAATCTTTAGTCCTTAGATGAAAATTATGAATCCTAAATATACCAATCTCTCCTGCATGAAGGAACATTTCTGCAATTCACCAATAGCTTTTATTGACTAGACCTCTGCAACACGTGTCTTAAATGAACCAAGTGTTCTTACTTGGAATTGTAAAATATCATAATGTTTTTGAGATAAGAAATGATTAAATTCCATAGAAATGGTTTCAAAACTTCATTCATCAATCTCATGAATGTACTCGATGCACTGACCTACCCAAATGGCATAACTAGCCACTCATACAATCCTTCCTTTTCCTTCAAACCCTTTTTACACATCACCTTCTCTTATCCTGATCGAGTGATACTCTTCGATTCAATCTTGGTGAAGTAGCATTCCCCACTCAAGCAATCGATCTTGTCATCCATTCTTGGAAATGGAAACCTATACTTGATAGTGATCTTGTTTATCGCCCTTGAATTGGTTCACATCCTCCATTACCATCTCTTCTTTGGTGCCATTACAGAAGGAACTTCACATGGAATGAGACTCTCTTTGGTCATTCCTTTGTCCAACAATTTCTAGACTTATCAATTCAAATCAACATTCTCAGTTGACATCTCCTATGCAGTTCATTGTTAAAAAAACTCAATCCTATGATCAAGTTGATCTGGTGTGATATACTCCTTGTCAATCGCAATCTTGTTGGAAAATCATCAACCATTATTCCCTTTAACTTCAACAATATCCTTCTAACTTTAGTCAGTAAATTCTCTGTCAGTCTATTGACACTTAGAACTTTTGAAATGGCTACAAAGTAACATTGTTCCTTCTTTTCCTACTTTAGGAATTCATTTGTTGAACATATCAACACTCACTTCTCCCAGTAATTGTTAGGGGCAAATTTTAGCCCAGTGAGCTATTTTTCCATGTTTTTCTCCCAAAAACAATTCGCCATTTTGCATTTTTTGAAGCCCTGTTTCGCTTAATTTTGATGGGGTAAAATTTTTTCACCCTAAAAATCACCAAATTGTTATATAAACGATATAAAATCCTTGGAAATTAATATATCTTTTGAAAAATATCACCAATCATTTTATATTTGGAATTTTAAGAATTGGTAATATTCGCCTACATTTATACACTTTTAAATAAGTATGGTTCCTTAAAATCATCCCTAATTATTATAATTTCATTGGATATTCTGGTCTTTAGGTAAATGAATCAGTTGGAATTTCCGACCATCCTTCTCAACTGTGACACTGTTTTTGTGACCATCATACATCATGTTTATTTCACATTGCAATGGTCATCCCAAATATAGGAGACATGCATCCATCATAATCACATCGCATAACAAACTATTATATACATTGCCAACCTTGAAATTAATCAGACATTTCCTAGTCACCTAACACAGTTTCCCTTTTACAACCATGACACTCAATAAGAATTCAAGTTTGGTTGGAACTTCAACCCTAGTTTGTCGATGACTTCCATCGAGACCAAGTTCTCTATGCTACCTCCATCAAAGATGGTCATAAAACATCTTCCCTGGATTTTCACCTCCGTTTAAAAGATAGAATTCCTTTGCACTGGTTCCTTCTCCTCCTTTCAAGCAGGTTGCAACGATGTCTATCGAGTCATCATTCTTCTTCCTACTTCCAACACAATCTCCACTATGCTCTCTCTTGTTGTCGAACTATTATTGTTATTAGTTCCTCGACTTCTAGTCTCCTTTTGAATTATGGTATGAAATTTATCTGGGTGCTCATATGCCTTTTGAACCAACTCTTGACATTTATAATAGACTATTTTTGTTTACACTTCCCTCCCTCCGTTCAAATCTCCTCTTCAACCAAAAGTTCCTTAACTCTTGGTGTTTTCACCTCCCTATTTATAGTCTGGTGTAGATTTTATGGTGTTTTCATTGTCTTTTCTTTATTCATGACTTCCTTCCTTGTTCAACCCACTAGATAGTCCTCTAGCGACAACAAACATTTGGTTTCAAACAACTGGCTTCCCTCTACCCATCAAAGTATTCTAGGGAAATTTCTCCCCTAATTTGAAGGACAACTAGTACACCTCCCCAACTATCCTAAACCTTGGCAGGCTCAACTCATCCTAAATGACATATTTCAAACCATTTACATATCTCATAATTTCTTCTTGTCCTTTGTCAATTTTTAGTCAATTTGTCCCAACCTAATATATAGTTAATATAATTCTTTTATGAATTATTGAATGGTCAACTCCTTCTATTAGAGGTTTTGCAACTTCCAGAAAAAAGAAATCATATAGTATGTGGGAAGGAACTTATCCTTCAACTTGGAAACCATTATTTCCTATGTTTTCACCTTTTCTTTCCCTTTATTTACTTGGTCATCTTGTACATTGTCCCACCACATTGAGGCATCACCTTTAAAATTTAAACAAGCAACTTTTACCCTTTTTGGATCTTCGATATGCTCCATATCAAAGTTTTTTTCCATCTCTTAACCAGTTTATAAACTCCTCACGGTTTAGACTCCTTGAGTAGGTAGATACCTCCATCTTAGACCTACCCTTCATCTCAAGAAACACTTTCAACAATTTTTCTCCTGGGTCTTCTTCTTTTTTCTCCTCAGGAGCATTTTCTTCATCCTCAAACTCTTCATCACTATGGTCAAGGATTTCAACACCAAATCTTCTTTTTTGTGCTTCCTTCATAGCAACAAGCTCACTTTTATAATCCTCATGGTTTGAACTAATTCTTTGAACATCTAATGGTTAATGGTTATGACTATGCCTTCCTATAGCCTTCATCCTCTACAATAGAGATTAATGCCCCATTTCTCCACTATTGTTCACTCGACCAACTTACTCATTACCACCCCAATCATAATTGGGTTGACCACCTCCTCTACAAATATACCCAAACACAGGTGGCGTTTCCTTCTTATTCAATCACAACTGGACCTTCTCATGCATGCCACTTCTGGTTTGATATCAACTAATGCAAGCGCAATGGGTTGTCTATAAATCAGGGTTCTTAACAAAACAAAGATGCAAACACAACAACAATAGGGTTCCAAGAATTATGACAATATTTAAGTTCAATTATAAGATACTTGTATAATGCAGAGTTAATGCTTTCTTCCAATCGCTCACTAATTTAATTTCTTGGTCTCAAATACTTAGGAAATTTACAATATAATGGAAATATTCCTCATTTAGAGCAATATCACATCTATGGGTATCCATGACCCCTTATCTCATCTTGAATTGGAATTTATACTTGTATTCTACCTCAAATTCCCTCCCAATTATTCTTCTAGAAGCCTCTCTACGCTTTCTGATATAGCTCACATGCATTAAATTCTCATCTAGATCTTCTTGACTTATCTTTCCATATAATTTCCTTCAACAACTGCCATAATTGCGTAATAAACACTACAAATACTTCCTCAACTATGCATTTTTTTCTCTAGTTGGCTCACCAACCACTTTCTATTGTTGTCGACCAATTTCCAACTTTCCCCTGACTCCTTTGTCAACATAGACTTGACCTTTTCTTCCTCTTTAGTCACCATGCTTTGACTGAACTATGTCTCCTTCTTCATGACTCAACCAATCGTTTGACAGGTCTTCTAACATCATTGGAAAATGCTCGACGTCCCTTCAACTTCCCTTGTTGACTACTTATCTCACTCTGGTCTGGAGGTCATTGACCATCCTCTAGATGGATTTAGTCACCATATGTTCCATTAGTCTCCTTGGGATTAAATTCCCTTGCATCATGATGGTTATCTAAGTATTTGTTGGGATTCATTAGCCATACCTCTTCTTACATAAATGAATCTTTCGATTTCATTAAAATAAGATTCAATATGTCCATCTCAAAGAATCAACCCTCTTAGTTAGTTTTGACATAGTATCTTTAGATAAAAAAATCCATGTCTTTGAAGCTCTTAATCTCATTTCTAACCTAATCGAATTTGAAATCCTTAATTTTATAAAAATATGGCTCATCTCCACTTTCTTCAACTTCAAAGGAAATTGTTTCGAGCCAACTAAGGGCACTTCCATGGGATCATCCTTATCCTCAGTGGTCACCATTATATACATTGAGAAATTTGAATACTTAGCTCTCAACTCTTACCATCTTAAATCCAAATATTGCTATGATTTAATTCGTGAAACCTTCATCATATCGCCTCATGGTATGCCAACATTTAACTCATTCTATGAACATCTTAATAGCATGTCACCCCATATTCAATTTACCACGAAGATCCAAAATGGAAATTCCCTCCCCTTCTTAGATGTCCCAGTATCTTGTCAACCTGATGGATCCTTTTCTTACCAACTATACAAAAAGAAAACCCATATTGGTCGATACTTGCATGCACATTCCCACCATCACCCTAATAAAAAATCAATAGTTCTTAAAACCCTAATCTCAAGGTCCATTCTCATCTCTGATACTCAACATCTCCATATTGAAAGAACCCATCTTATGAAAACCTTCTTGGATAATGGCTACTCCATGAAACAAACCAATAGATCCTATTTCATTCTAGCCTACATCCTAACACCCCGAAATACTTAGATAACCCACCCCCTGCTTTGATCTCCCTACCTTATATTATAAGCATCACATACCATCTCTCCAAAATCTTTTCCACAAATAATATCAAAACCTTATTCAACCCTCTTAAAACTCTTATACAATTGCGCTATAGTGTCAAAGGGAAATCAAGCTCACTTCTATCCCAATGTGGCTACAAAATCCCTTGTTCATGCACCAAATCACACATCAGACAAACAATATGATCCATCGAAACAAGACTAAATGAACACATGACAAATTCAAATCATAACTAGCTCTCCAAATCTGTGGTTGTTGAACATTCTTTGACCACCAAATGCCTCATTGGTTTTGATCAAATAAAAATCTTGTCTCGAAAGGAAAAAAAACACCCTCATTTTTTTAATCGAGATCATGGCTAAAACATTAGTCAACCCTGGAAACGTATTATCCATCATCTGGGATCCTTTTGAAGATAGTAACCCTTATTTCTACTTTCGTCTGTGTTCTTTATCCTCCCTTACTAGCCTTCATCCATCCTTATCTTTATCTCTACTACACCTTCTCTCCTTTTTTGTCCAATTCTTAACCCTCACGTCCCCTTCTAGTCTAATTATTGACCTCATTTCGAATTAGTTATCTCTCATTATTTTTTATATGTTTGAATCTAATTAATTCTCCTTCATTATCCTTATATTAACCAATTTGTTATTAACATTTCTTTTCACCTAATTCACAGGCCTCTGTCTAATATCTAACTAACCAACTCTCAAATTATCATTTCTCTCCTCAAATACCCATCTTTTCATATTTTTCTTTTACTTTTATTTTCACCATCTATTAGCTCATTAATAATTATTCGATTTACTCTGAATATTTCCTTTCCTCTATCACAACTGATCTTTATTAATCTTTTATATCCTTCTAATTAAATCTAACGTCGTGATTCATAATCTCTATTTAACAACCTAAATTTCACTCTTTTCCACCCTCCACACTAAGCTTGTCCCATATCCCCGACGATAATGGTGGAGTTTACACTAGCAAAGTTGAGAATTAAAAAACTGAACATAGTTCTATCCAAAAGTTTTTTATAGTTTCATAAACTATGAAAATCTACACTCTATACACATATCATATTACAAGTATTAGTTTTTTCTGTGAAATAGATAATGTGATATTTATTATGTCCCCATGGGACATCTAGTTTTTTGTTTGTTTCATTTTTATGTCCATGTATGTGACTTCATTTTTATTGTGTCTATATTTTTAACTTTTCTAGGTGTCTTTTCAATAATTCAATTTGTTGAATTTTTATTGAGTTTATGTAGGATCACATTGGCCTCAAAGTTTGGAGACGACATGTAACTTCAAGGCTTGCATCACAATGGATTCTTGGCTCATGAATTTAATTGACACTAAATTGAAATCTAAAAATCAGATTTTATGTGTACATATTCAAATTCTTAAAAGGTTTTAGTATGTTAATGTTCAGATGCTTAAAAAGTTTAGCCTTCTTCTTACTTAAATTCTAAATATCATCCTTCATAAATATTAGAACTTAATATGTTAACTCAAATTTGAATTACTACTAATGTGACATCTTTCATCTCACTTAACAACTATGATTAATTATGCAATCCCACCTTTAGTTTCTTCCTGGGTTTTATTTCGCCATTAATTTCATTCTAAGTTTTTTCCTTCAAAGTTTCCTTAAAAATTCATGATGTGTTTCTCATTTTTCCATTCTCAATTTCCTTGAGTGCTTAGCTCAATTTCTCCCATATTACTATAATTTTATTTTTTCATATTATTTATAACCTATTGACCTTCCCATTAGACATGTCCTCCTTTAAAAAATACTTGAACATGCACGTCGTAAAACTTGAACATGCATGTCCTCCTTCATATTATTTATAAACTATTGAGCTTTCCTGGATTATTACAGTTTGAAGAGCTCTTGAAATCTGTAAAACCAACGTTTTACAATTAGAGAGGATATAAACCAACTTGTTACCACGGGAGAGGATATGCTTCAAATAAAGGTGTCACTAAAACGGAAAAAGTCTTTTGCAATTGTTTTGTCATGTGAAGCTTTTTGGTTCTAAAATTAATTTTATATTTTCTATCGATTATCTATTAATCAATACTGACTTTTTTATACAACTTTTTTTATTTTCTTTATTTTTAATGAATCTAGGTTTAACAGTAATTTATAGTAATAACTATATATGTATTAATATATGATTGTATTTTTTTATTTAAAAAATGGACCATATTCATGGTATTGATTTATTTTAGATATTCATACATGATATAAAGATGTTATTGTGTATGGGTGTTTCAAGGTAATGATCGGTAGCATGTATCAAATTTAAGGGTATGCTCATATTTCATTTTGAGTGAATATTGTTGGTTTAATTCAATGAGGTTGACAAATTAAAATAAACAAGAGTTACGAGGTGGTAATGTTTCTGACATTGCCATTCGCTCTCACGAAAAAGAGAAAGAACAAAGAAAATAGGAAAGAGCATATGCTTTGGCAAAAAATGCTAAGTAAACCAGCTCAAAACCACATCCATTGAATCAATTTGAACAGTTTTACACAATGGAAAACTGCAAGGCTAAGCCCACACGTATAGCCATAATTATTCTAGAGAGACACTCCACTGTAAGGAAAACATTATCCCCAACAAAGGATCTTACAGGCATTGATGGTTAATAATCTTAAATCATAGAGGAAACACTACGTCAAACCAAGGATAAATTAATAATGTGAAAACATTTATAAAGATAATAAATATACCCCAATTATGGAAAACAAACATTTCAAATCTAAGCATTGTTGCTAACATTCCTTGAAAAACCTGACCCTAGTGGCTAGAAACTCCCCCATCACAACCAAATTCAATAATAAAGCTAGCGTTGCCACTCTTGTAAAAGTGATGCAAGAGATCCTAAAACTAGATCTAATCTCATCCGGGTTTTGAGGAACAACATAGATGTCATGAGTGCCATGATGAAGGAAAATGTTGTTTAAGTTTCGACATATCCAAGGGAACCTATGCAAGCCAAGAGACCATACTTCAATTATGGACCAATTAATGCAAGCAACTTGCAGAAGGAAGGAGATCTCCCAGGTTGGTCTTTGCACTAAACAAGGAGTTGGTTAAGTATTGATGCAGGATGGACATGTGATTAGTTATGAAAATAGAAAGTTGAAGGAACATGAGAAAAATTATGCCACCCATGACTTAGATATTGCGTCTATCATCCATGCTTTGAATATGCAGAGACATTATATAATGGGTAAAAAGTATGATTTGAGAACTTACCATGATGGGTTAAAATACTTGTTTGACCAACCTAATTTGAATGCAACACAGAGGAGGTGGATGGAGTTATTATGTGAATACGACTTTAACATCAAGCATATTTAAGGTAAGGAAAATAAAGTAGTTGATGCACTTAGTAGGAAGTTACATGAGATGCATCTAGAAGTTACCAACACTAGCACATCATATTTAAAGGACAAGATCATTGAAGCTAGTGTTACAGATGAAATTTACCAACAAGTGGAAGAAGAATTGAAGCAAAAAATTTTTGACAAGTGTTAGGGCATTAATCCACCTTAGTACCATGGTCATACACCTAAAATACATTTTCATTTGTCTTGTACTTATGTCATATGATACAACGTAGGTTATACTGGTCAATCTTGGTATATTAGGTGTTTCTGGCTCATTTACTAACAGTTGAGGCACTCCACTTTGATCATTCTGAAAGTTGAGGCACTCTAGTTTGATCATCTTGACAAACTAGGCACCCTCATTGCTGACACTTTTCCTTGGAGTGCTCCGCATCCCTTAAATCATGGAATGTGTTTGACCATGGGCGATAGTGCATGTATTTGGTAATTTTTGGCCTTCCTTGGGCATTTATTTCCTTCTAGAGCCTCTCCCACTCACACATGTGCTCACCCACTCCTAGAATACATTCATTTATGATCCAGCATGCTCCAACCATGTTCACACTAGTATTTGTGAAAGTTTGGGATGGTTTGTTGGTTGATTGGTCCGCCAAGGGGGGTTTTGGCGTCAAATCCTAGCCCAAAACATGTATGCATCCAAATGGCCTGCATAAGCTAATTATTTCATCCCAATGTATTATAGGTATCTACCATACATATCTACAAGTTTTACACTAATATAAACTTCAGTTATTGGCACCATCTATGTGTGGTATTTTGCTCTCTTTTACCATTTTCTTGCATATTTTGTGAATAACTTAGATTGTGAAGATTTCCTTAGCTCCTAGATCTCACTGTGAATAAATTATCACATGGAATCAGAGCTTTGTGGACATACAAATCAAAACAATGGATGTTTGAGTTTCTATTTAGGGCACTTTCCATAAATTTTGAGTGTTTGCATTGCAAGTACATCTAGTGTTTTGTCACACAATGCGCAAGAAGAATCGAGAAGACTCATTTGTTTCTTATACCATTCAAAATTTCAAATGGAAATCCTAAATGGTGATCCAATTGAGGTTGAAAGGCCTGTACAGATTCACCAAGGGAACTAAGACTGAGCCCAACTCTGTTGTGGAGAAATCGAAGTACTTCAACAAACTTGATGAGTCATTTGGGATGATTTGTCTCAACATTTCAAGAGACCTTCTCTTCCATGTAGATAGTCTTGGAAAACCCAATGAATTTTGGAAAAATATTGACTCACTATCTGAGAATACTGATGAGATGAGAGGCCACCAACTCGAAAATGAGTTAATCTCACTGAGCCCAACTCACTATGAGACAATCCATGACTTCTTCACCAAGTTCAAATCGTTGGTGCTTTAGGTGAAACACTGTGGCATTGAGAAGAAAGATGAGCATCTGATATTGTCTATCCTATTGAATCTAGGGCATGATAATTCTATGTTTGTTTCTTCATTCCACTCAAGCAATCTCACAGGTATAAATTGGAGGATGCCTATGCTTGCAAACTTCATGGATTCATTGACTCGGGAGCAAGGCAAATTAGTGTTGATGGGTACCATCAAATCCATTAAGGATAAAGACCTTGGTGCATTAGTTTTGAATCCAACCAAATGAAATAATAAATCCAATGATTCAAAGTAGAAAAGAGTTAAGGAGAAGAAGCATTCAAATACAGAAATCTCTAGTTCAAGAAGAGGGGAGCACAACATCTCATTGGAGCAAACAGATGGTAAGTGCTTGTATGATTTGGGTGCAACAGAAAAAAAAAAATTCTCATATATATATTTCACATGTATTTTTTTATGATTTACAGTCTAATATATTAGAATCTGAAACCTCCATCCCTTCCTTATAAGAAACCCTAAACACTTCACCAAAGTTTCCTCCAAAAACTAGTAATTTTTCACTAGTTTCCGACTTATCTTCTGTAAGATATTTCCCACTTCATTAATATCCTTTATATTATGATTATGAAGGTGATATATAGGATTATATATAGTTTATTATAGTCATAGAATTATTTTCCCAACCATTTGATGCACAAAAGACCTAACAACCCTCAAGTTCACTAGTTGGAAAATCTCAAAATTGCCTACATTCCGATACTATGTCACTTGTCTATGTTTCTTTTATGTCTTGAATAAAAATTCATTTGTTGGAAATATATGGAATTTTCCTTCATGGGACTTCTATTCCATATGTCTGGACTTGTTCTCACCACTTATGGTTCAATTTTAAAATCTCAAGACCATCCAAGGTCACTCAACTGTCAGTGTGAACTAGTTGCCCACTCTTTTCTCACTTTGGACCCATTCTCTCATGGAGGCACTGTACCTATCATATTTTCTATTGTATATGAAATTTATTCTAATATTGCATAGCCTCTTCATCTTTTTTATGGAGTTATGAAGGTGCTTCATGAAATTGGGAAGAATATTCACGGTTTAATTCATGATATGGCAGCTACATATGAGGCTGGTTTTGTTGAGTCTTTTGATGTTCTTTGGGAAAGAATTTGCATCTAGATATATTTTCCATTATTGATTATGCTTCCTGATTAGAGTATGCTTGCAGAAAAATACATTATTGTGATTCTCCTCAATCAGCAAATGATGACCTTCAAGGGTCCTCTCCACATGTTCTTTGTCTACAACACATTGATGAGCTGATGTATGATCTTGGCAACCACAACATCTTCACCAATTATATCACCAAGAAGTTGTTCATTAAGCTCATTCAAGTTAAGAAGAAGACATGTGGAAGAAATTTTTTGATAATCTCTGTGTCATGTCCATTCTTGAGGGAGGATTTTCCTCGTGAGATTTTACCTCTTTCCTCATTTGACATGGGGGTGATTCCATGAAGGTGGGTAACACTTTTTGGCCAAATTTGGCGATGAAAACCTGATTTTTTACTCATGTGCTAGATAGAACCCCCATAAACGTATATATTCCATGTGAATTTCGACTTGCAGTAAAAAAAAGAAATTGTAGAATATTATGTTGGATTCCCAATGATATTTTTTTTAAATATTCCGATGTCGTTTAATGTGTGAAATTTTTCATTTACTGAACTGTGTGACCTTAAAAATTTGAAGAAGTTAGTAATTGGCTTGTGTCCATCCACAATAATTCAATCTTAAATTAATATTTTTTCTAAAAAGCATATATGAGCATGATCTGCACAAAATGTACTATGGTATGCATATTTTTTTGTTAATTTATTTCACAATATACAATTATTTATTATTTTTCGAAAGTGACCACATATGATTTCAGCATCATTTTATACACATAGGTGTCCATCCCAGATTTTTTTTAATTGTTTTCAAAAATTGAAAAACCAAAGATACCCTTTTAAAGAGGACATGTCGGTGTGTGGGCTGCCCATTTTTTAGAAATTTTTGGATGTGCATATTTTACCCTGCGGATTTTTCTTTGAGCTTCTTCGAAGTTGTTGTCTATTTTTGTAAGTGTAAGTTTTAGAACTAATTTAAAAAAAAAAAAAATATGAGTGCCAAAACACATGCATGATATCTCAATGGATAGAGGATTCGATGATGAATCTATCTGTATGAACTTCGCTCAGTTGTGTGCCATGAAAGGCAGGGTTTACACCCCTAGAAGACACAAAGAAACATTGATTTTCCAGTAAGAGGGCTAATTCTCTGTTTTTGAGGCCCTCAATCGAGGTATTAACATCCCTCAATTGAGCTTTTTAAATAATCTCAATCAAGGTTTTATTAAACGCTCGATCGAGATACCGTTTAAACCTCTTTTTATAAATGCTTTTACACAAGGACCTCGATCGTGGCCTTAAAACCTTGATCTAAGTTTTCTTAAAAATTAGATAGAGGTATTAAAACTTGGATTGAGATTTTTTTAAAACCTAGATCGAGGTCTTATAACCTAGATCAAGGTTTTTTTAAAACCTAGATCGAGGTTTTGTGAAGCCCTCGATCAAGGTGTTATGACCTCAATCGAGGAGTTAAAAATTGCTCAATCAAGGTATATTTTTGTGTTTGTTCTGAAATAGCCTTGCCAAATAGTGTAACCCAATTCCATGGATGCACCCATGGAAAAATAAAAAATGTTCTGTAAGAGGTGACTTGAGCCTTAGTTTCCAAGGCCTCAATAATCATTTGGTATAAGCTGTACTAAGTTAGGCTTAAGGGGGGTTTTTATATCATTAATACACATTCCTACCGTGGTCATACACCTAGGATACATTTTCATTTGTCTTTTCCTTATGTCATATGATCCAACTTAGGTTATACTTATCAATCTTGGTCTATTAGGTGATTCTGGCTCATTTACTGATAGCTAAGGTGCTCGACTTTGATCATTATGACAGTCAAGGTGCTCTATTTTGATCATCCTAACAACCCAGGTGACCTCATTGATGAAATTATTCCTTAGATCGCTCCCCATCCCTTAAATCAGGGAACTTGTTTGACCATAGGCACTAGTGCATGTATTTGGAGATTTATGTCCTTCGTTGGGAATTTATTTCCTCCTAGAGCCTCTTGCACTCACACATGCGCTCACCCATGCATATCCTGCATTAATTTATGATCCAACATGCTCCAACCATGTTCACACTAGCATTCATGACTATATGGGATTATTTGTGAGTTGATTGGTCATCGTAGGGGGGTTTTGGGGTCAAATCCTAGACTCACACATGTATACATCAAATGGAATCCATAGGATAACTATTTTCTCCCAATTTATTATAAGTATGTACTATACATATCTGCAAGTTGTACACTAATAGAAACATCATTTATTGGCACCTTATATGTGTGTTTGTGTGTTTTTTGTTGGAAAAGTGGTGGAACCCCCCTGATTAGTAGGGTTTCCATTGGATAAGTAACCACGAACTAGGGGCATCTAATCTATTAAAATCACATGGGGATCGCACCCATCCTAGACCGCACCAACCCTTAACATGGTTGGATTTTTGGTATCCGAGGGGATTAGAACCAACAACCTTTCAACTTAGGGGGCATCTTAACCATACCCCACCACAAAATATTCTATATATCACGGATGGAACCTTATATGTGATTTTTTTTCTCTCTTTTATTGTTTTCTTACACATTATGTGAATAAATTAGATTGTGAAGATTTCCTTAGATCCTAGATATCACTGTGAAGCAATTCTCACAAAAAGTATAAGCTTAAATAAAATGAGATCCTCATGCATAGAAATAGAGCTTATGTTCCTAATGTTGGAGATATAAAGAAGATGGTTCTGAAGGAAATGCATGATGTCCCTTATGTCGGACATTCAGGTTATCAGAAAAAAGCAATAGTAGTAAGGAAACAATACTATTGGTTAGGGACAAAGAATGATATTGCATAATGCATATCTAGGTACATTGAATGTCAAAACGTTAAAGTTTAGCATCAACATCCAGCAGGATTTTTGCATACCTTTCCATACAAGAATGGAAATGGGGTGTAGTGACAATGGATTTTATCACCAAGTTACCTAAGATGAGATTTCAAAATGATGCTATCATGGCTGTGGTAGATAATTTTACTAAGGAAGAACACTTGGTAAATACCTCTCACAAAGCATCTAACATTGCATATATTTACATGAAAGAAGCAGTCAGATTGCATGGTATTCCAAAAGTTATAGAATTGGACAAAGATTCAAAATTTACTTCTAACTTTTCAAAAGGATTGTTTGAGGCATTTGGTACAAGTCTAAACATGAGTACAATGTACCACCATCATATAGATGGACAAACACAAAAAGTAAACCAAGTAATGGAATATATGTTAAGGATGTATGTGATGGATCAACCATCTAAGTGGGAATATTATTTACACTTGGTGTAATTTTCTTTTAATAATGGGTATCATTCCTCTTTGAAGATGAATCCTTTCAAGGCCATGTATGGAAGGAAGTGAAATATTCCCATTAGTTTGGATAATTCAATAGAGAGAGTCATTGCTAGACCATAATTATTAAAGAAAATGGAGGATAATATGGTTAAGATAAAGCATAATCTAAAGGAATCTCAAGACATGCAGAAGAGCTAATATTATCAAAATCGGATTTCCAGATAGTTTCAAGTTGGATACCATGTGTTTTTGAAAGTTAGACCCAATAAGAGTTTCCTAAAATTGGGAAATTATGTGGAATTTAATTCCAAGCGTAGATCAATTGAACTCACAAAATTGCTTGAAAAATATGCAAGAAACACTAAAGAAAGTAGACTAAATCAGTTGAATAACACAAAATGTTTTTATACTATTTTGCACCAGCCATCACTATATAGAAATGGGTGAAAACATGAAGTTGGGAAACACTTTTGCTTGTTTTTTGACAAAACAAATTGTACAATTTTATGTTTTTCAAATTCAACCCCTTCAAACCGATATCTTCGTTAGGAATTTCACCTTGAAGTAAACACACAAGTTTTAGAGAAATGAATTATCTACATACTCATATTTTTTTAACTTTTTCTATCGACATACAGTGGGGAAAATTTGACGGGCACCAACGATATATAATTTAAATTTTTAAGTATGAATAAGGAGTGAACTGTGTGCCCCACATTTTTCTTAGATATAGTGACTCATTTTAAGGAAACAAAATTATACCCATAATCTACACAGATTGAACTTGTGCATGGACTATATTTCGAGGTTTTTCGGGCTTGAGAACTATTTTTTATTATTTATCGAAACAACATAAGTCCAGAAAATGGTGAATTATTGACACATGTTGGTAAGATTCAATATTCTTTTTAGTGTGAATCTCATTGGAAAAACTAAAAGTACCCTTTTGAAGAAGACAGGGAAATTATGATCTCTATGAAGATTTCAAATCTTTTGGTGTTTTCTTCGTTTTGATATTGAATTTTCATTTTAGGTGATTTTCAGAGTAATAAAATTATTAAGGGATAAGGTTTAGAAAAAAAATATTAATACATAGAAATTCAAAATGAAATGAAACAATTATTATATATTTGGAAACTAGATTCAGAGATGAATCCATTGCAACCAAGTCCAAAAAATAGTGTTTAAAATTTGCAGGGTTTTCGGCTTGCTAAAGTTATAGGCTCTAGAAAGATAAGAGATATTTTCGCAGGTTTTTTTGACTATGAACTCTCAGCTGAAAAATATATTCCAAACTCTAGGCCGAGAGATTATTTCAAACTCTCATTTGAGATTTTTCAAACTCATCCAAGAGTTTGTTTTAAAATACAGCGTGATGGTTGGTTCAAACTCTCGGCCTATAATTTTATTAAACTCTCGGCCAAGAGTTTGAACTTTCACAAACTCTCAACCTAAAGTCCCACCCTATAGTTTGAGGTTGACTTTTTTTCACGTGTTCATCCACACGCCCTATTTATTTTCACTTCGTTTTCATAAAATTGTTTCCCATGTTCGTGTTTTCACCCGAATAAGCTGTTCAGTTATGTATATACTCCAAGGATTCGAAAGCATAAATATTCCATTTGAGTGAGTACAAAAGCATGCTTACTAAACTAGTCAAAATCCCCCATATGTGCATAAAATACTTTCCTAATCTGTCAAGATGATCAAGAATTGGATGAATGAGTTTTTACAATTGATAAGTGAAGGAAAGTGGAATTTATCATGCTTTGAGGTGAGAAAAATAAGGGGGGTGATTTGTGAGAAAAACAACGAAGTATACCTTAAAACTAGCCTTACCTTTTTCCTTAAAACTGCAGAAAAAGATGGAAACTCTATATAAGGTAGGAATGTGTACTTACTAAAATGGGTAGTCTGTTAGTTGTAAAAATATTATCCATAATATGTCCAAATAACTTTAGGAAAAATTTTGGTAATTTTTACCACAAAAATGATAGTGGAAGCCAACTAGCTAATGTAGGACCTAGGAAATTAATAAAAAAGATTAATTAATTTATCCTAAGTATGGGAATGGGTTTTGGTTATTCCAAAACCCCATTTTAAGACTGAATTTATGTAGAATATCTAAAAATATCATAGATATAGGTCCTAGCAATAAGTCTTATTCACCTTTTACATACTGCTTGTCCATACAAAACAAGGAAGGAGGAAAAACTGCAAAGGGGAAAATCCTCCCTTAAACATGGACATCAAAAAAATTGTAAAAAAGCATGTCTTTAATTAGTACTCACCACATGATCATTTATGCCCAATATTGATTTGATATTGTTGAAATTCTTCTTAGAAAACACCTTGGTGAATATGTCTGCAACTTGCTCAGATGATGCACAACAATGTAGAGCAATGACCCCATCATGCACAAGTTATTTGATGTAGTGCATATGAATATCTATGTATTTGGTTCACTGCCTAAGTACTGGATCAGTTGATATTTGAATGGTATTTTGGTTTTCACAATAAATGATTGTAGAAGTCTCAGAATTGATCCCAAACTCTCCAAGTATAACCTACAACCACAAACATTGAGTAGTTGCATTCACATCTCCTTTGTATTCTTCCTTTGTAGATGAAAGTGAAATGGAAATTTGATTTTTACTTAACCATATCATTGGTCCATATGAAATCATAAATACATATTCATAAGTTTATTTTCTATCAATGTTATCACCTTCCCAATCAGAGTCAATAAAACCAACTAAATCTAGGCTAGATTGTGCAACATAGTGAATCCCATGTGTTCTTGTTCCTTATACAAAGCTTAGGATTCTCTTTGTTTCCCTCCAATGGACGTCATGAGGCTGATCCATGTGTCCGTAATCCACACTCACTGCATAAGAAATATCAGGTTGAGTATGAGTAAAATACATAATACAACCAACCAAATGCCTATGCATGGTGTTGTTTACCAATAGAGCTGATTGTGCTTCTTAAAGCTTAACTTATGAAAGGAAAGAGGTCTTTCTTAACTTGAATTCCTTTATTTTGAACTTAATTAACATGTATGAATCATACTTGGAATGATCTACCTTGATACCAAGATATTATTGAGAAATTTCAAGCCCCAAAAATTGGTTTAACAATCCCTAATAATTCATGGAGAAGGCATGGTTCATTGCACTCTTCAAAGAGGCAATTTATTTCTTGGAAATTCATGTGACTAGAATATCATCCAAATACAATACAGTAATGATTAAATAACCATGAATCAGATTACAATATACATTTGGATCATACTTGCATATACAATAGTTCAGTGATAGCAAAAATCCATCAATCTTGGCATACCAAGCTCTGGGAGCTAGTTTTATCCCATACCATGAATTTTTCAACCTGCACACAAGAGATGGATTAGTGACAAAACATTATTCCTGCTGCAAATATATCTCTTCTTTCATATCTCCAAGTATAATGGAACTCTTCACATCCATGTGATGTACCTCCCATTGTTTGGAAGTTGCAATGGCCATAACTAGTATTATGGAGTCCATATTTGCCACTGTTGCAAAGGTCTCATTGTAGTCAATTCCTTGGAATTAGGAGAAGCCCTTGGAAACTAAACTTTCCTTATACTTCATAGGATAACCATAAGAAACAAATTTAGTTTTTAATATCCACTTACACTTGACTAGCTTTCTCCCTAAGGGAAGAGTGACTAGTTCCCATGTGTTATTCTTCTGGAGCAAGTGGTCTTCCTCCTTCATTATTGTTCTCCATATTGGATATTATTATGCTTCTTCATATTTTTGTGGATCATTTTCAATCATTATAAAACACTTCTCATCAAATAATAGGTCCTTGATAGAATGTGCACTCTCAAATTGATATCTAGTCCTCCTAAAATCACTAGGATTCCCAATTAGTTCCCCAACTGATTGAATGGTATTTGTTTCCTACTTTGACCTTGTGGGGATGTTAGGATATGCAATTAAATCATCATTAGTAGACATATAAGGATCATAAATTTTATTTTTCTCTTCACTTACAGTCAAAGGTAGTGGTGATGAAGAAGACTCCAATTTTTGTTGCTGGCATATGCTCTTCTTCAAACTAAACATTCCTTTCAATGAAGGATTTTTGAGTGCTCATGTTTATCATCTTATACCTTGGGAATATTCAAAATACAAAACAAATAGGAACTCTTAACTTTGGGGTTCCCTCTTATCTAATGGAATTCTAGTCCATGCCCTTGATCCAACAATCATGAAAGAAGACACATCGGGCTTGTGTCCACTCCAAGCTTCAAAAGGAGTGATTCCATCAAGTTGCTTATGAGGCACCCTATTCTGGATATAGGATGAAAATTTTATAGCTTCAGCCAAAAACATTCGTGTAAAATTCTTAGACTCCATCATACAAGTAGCCATATCCTTTGTTATATTTTTATCATTTAAGCAATATGATCTTAGGATATTATCTGAGAGAATAACATGCACAACAATCAATCAAAAGAGACAATAGACACAATGATTTTCCTCAGGAAAACCATAAAGGAGAAAACCCCATAACTTCCTCAAAGAGAGAATGAGAACCAATGGAAGCAGTAAAACCCAAAGACATAAAGATGATCTCCAACAGTTGTTCTCTCTCTCACTTGTGTGAGCTCCTCTTCTCTCACCTATGTGCTATAGATGGGTGAGTGTGTGTGTTAAATAGAGAGGATCACTCTCTATTTATACTAGTTTCTTACTTGACAATTAGTTACCAGGGCCGACTTCTCTAGGAGAGTCCAATAACCCTATTGCAGTTCAACTGTGGGGACTCCCCACCCGATAAACAAGGAGTGTTAACCACAACTCAATTGTGGGGACTATTGCCCCGACTTACAAAGGAGGGTTAACCTTAATGACTTTACATGAATTTATTATATTAATGACTCTCCCAATAGGAAAATTGGGATACAATGAAATACAAATGATTCTCTCGATAGGAACATCGAGGTACAATATAAGATATACAAGTGAATACATTTCAAAGTTACAAATACATCAACACTCCCTCTTAACTAGGAAGGTATTCTCTTGACACAATTCATAAGTACAAATCTTTGTCACTGGATCATCATCAAAGTTGGATCATCATTGGATCATAATCAACGTAACTCCTCTCGTTATCTTGAACAAATGGTGTGATCTCTCAATTCTACTCGTCATAGGAAGTTCTACAAAGCCAGCCCTTTTTCATGTTGGTTGTAGGCCTAGCCTCCATGTAGGTATTCATATTCTTCAACACTTATATCCGACCATGGGAGGCCCATCTTGCCACCATGTCGAAAAGGCCTTTCCAACACTTGTATCTAACCATGGGAGGCATACATCCAGCATCCATGTCAGAATGGCACACCCAGTACTCACACCTGACCATGGGAGGCCTAGCCTGCCACCATGTCAAAAAGGCCCAACACTTAAATATGACCCAGTTAGAAAGGCACAACACTTACATCCTTCGGCATGGTATCTACCATCCGAGGAAAGGCCCAACACTTACATCCTTCAGCATGGTATCTACCATCTGAGGAAAGGTCCAACACTTACATCTCACCAAGTCAAAAAGGCCTAGCACTTATATCTAAAGCATTCAGAAAGGCCCAACACTTACATCCTCTAGCATGGTATCTACCATCCAAGGAAAATCCCAACACTTACACCCTTCATCATGGTATCTACCATCCGAGGGAAGGCCCAACACTTACATCTAACCCAGTCAGAAAGGTTCAACACTTATATCTGACCTAGTCAGAAAGGCTCAACACTTAGATCCTCTGGCATGGTAGGACAGACCATCTACCATCCAAGGAAAGACCTTGCACTTACATCTGACCATGGAAGGAACCAATCCTATCAAAATGTGAGAAGGGCATTACACTTACATATGGCCATGGGAGGCCCTTCCTACCACCATGTCAGAAGGGCTTTGCACTTACATATGACCATGGGATTCCCCACCTACCACCATGTCAGAAGGGCTCATGGACTCATCACTTCGCATTGGAAGGAACCTCAATCTGGAGAACACCCAGCTTCTCCCTGAAGTACTCAAACTTCCCTCTGGCTAATGGGATTGGTTAACACATCAGCTATCTTCTTGTTTGTCGTAAGATATTGGAGCTTCACTGCTCCTCTCTGCACCATATCCTTGATATAGTGGTATTTTATCTCGATATGCTTCGAATTTTAATGGAACACTGGATTTTCTAAAAACTTCACACAAATCTGGTTGTCACAATATATACAAGTGGCATCCAACTAGAGATCAAACAAATCAGATAGTAGCTTCCTCAGCCACACTACCTCACAACTAGCCAAACAAGCTACAACATACTCTGCTTTGGCTGTACTTAGTTCCACACATGACTACTTCCTACTAAAACAAGATATCACACTTGATCTCATATTGAAGAAGCACCCAAAAGTGTTCTTCCTATCAATGTCACCTCCTGCCCAATCCAAATCCACATAACCCTCCAGGTTAATCTTCTGATTCGCCTCATACTTGAGCCCATAATCAACTGTACCTTTTAGGTACCTCAGAACATGCTTTACAGCAATTAGGTGAACATGTCTTGGATTTGTTAGGGACTAGCTCAATGTGTTCACAACAAAGCAAATATTTGGTCTCATATTTGTTAGGTACATCAAGGAACAAATAATCTGATGATACATTGTTGCATTAATCGACTCTATTGAAGAAACACTTAATAGCTTCAGGTTCGATGCCATTGGTGTGGTCATGGCCTTGCATTCCATCATCTCGAACCTCTTCAGGATATCTACTGCATACTTACCTTGTCCCAAGGAGATTCCATCTGCATTTTACCACACCTCTATGCCTAGAAAGTAGTGCATCATTCCCAAGTCCCTTTACTCAAACTTGGCAGCAAGCCTCCTTTGATTTTACAAAAGAAAAGACTAATTACTCTCATAAAGAAAAAATGAGTTAGCATAAACCCAATAGCAGATACAAGTTCAATATAGGCATGTTACTGAATACAAATTCTGAAACATGCTCCCATAAACTGAATAAAAAAAATGCTACAACTAAACTGGAATAAATGTATGCATCTACAAATCAGAAATAAAATATAATCTGGTAAGTGCTAGATGCTTATTTAGAAATCATACTTATTCAACATGTGTTGTAGGAGTTAGCCTTCAGTATCTAGAGTTTATAAATTAAATATTATTTGGCAAGTTCTAGCTACTTATTCAGAAATCCTACTTATTCAAAATGCATTGTAGGAGTGAACCTTTAGTATCAAGTATTTGCAACCTGATTGTATAAATAGTGTGTAATGTCCCCAAAAATCGAATTTTTTTTTATACACTAGTAAAAATTACCTAGACGGAACATTATTCACTTGTAGAACTCTATCATACACTTCATGTACCAGTGTTATTCGTAAGTTGTTCTTACGTTTTGTATTTTACTTTCAGTCATTATTTTTAATGTATTTTACTTATGATGTCGTACTGTTGTTTACTGTTTATTATTATGTTTATATTTTTGTCGCTTATGTGTCGTCACTGGATTTATATGCTTCATCCTTCCTGCATTGTCACACTTCTTAATTATAGAGTCCTAACTTAAATTTTTTGGTGGAAACAAAGTGGTCGGAGTGGCGGTACTCGTTCTCCCATCACGGTTTGAGAGGTAAAGGTGTTTACTTGTTAGAAATCTTACTTAGTTCTCTGAACTAAGGCACCTATTCTATTTCACATGCAGTTCATACTTGTGGCAGGGTCTTGTTTAACGAGTACTAGAAGTCTTGATCTTAAAGAACATACAGCCGGTTGACTTTGGTTCCTTGTCGACTCAGAATTATACCAGGTAAAGTACCCTTCTCGTCAATTTAGCTCTTACTGCTAAATTTCTTGTACATTACTTATGCTTCATTACATAATTGTAATTTATCGTTTTACATATTAGCATTAACATAGTTCTATGATTATTTTATTAAGTCATATTAATATTTCTTATGTGCCCCTTACTGTAGGTTATGTCGTGGATTTCAAAACTAGGTCATTGATTTTATGAGGGTTAAAATATTTAACATGGCATATTACATATGCCATGTTCACTAAGCATAAGCTTAGGGCTTAATTGTATTGTACTAAGTTAAGGCATTAATCTATGGCTCACATGTTATTATATCTTAAGCCTATGGCATATTATATTTAGTATATAAGTCTCGTGGGTTGGCTTGGGACTAGCGTAGACCAAGCTTGGTATATGCACTAACCATTATCATTGTAATATATTAAACTTTACTATAACATAAACGTTGTATGTGTTACCTTGTGATATGAAATGGGGTGGCCATATAACATAAGGTTTGGAGCTTATATGATGGGGTTTAACGATTATATGGCAAAGGAGACCATTACCAAATTGACGATACCAAACCATAGCATAGTGGGTTTTGGTTTTGGTGGTGGGAACCTGCTGATGCCATTAATGCACCTTGGTTTTCATGGCAGCCCTCCCTTAGGCATGGCTCATGATGGCTTGATTGTTTTGTTTTTCATTTGGGTTTTTTTTTGGCTCTGCGCAGGGGTTAATGGAGGTGACATTCAGACCAAGAAGGTAAGCCTCGCTTGGGGTTTTCTTGCCCACTATTTTGTTTTACTTTGAAGCTTGATCACCGTCGTGCTTCTAATTTGTATTTTTGTTGGTTGGTTGCATGGATCGAGCTCTGTCAAGGTTTTGACTATAGGTGATAAGAAAGGTAAGCCTTTCCAACAAGGTTGTGCTCGCTGTCTCTCAACCTGCCTACGTAGTGTTTCATCGTTGGATGTTGGGTTTCTCTATGGGGTTTGAATTCGCCTTTGGGCATGTAATTACTAAGACTTGGGTTTTTGAATCAAAGTTTTAGTGGCTTCTTGGAGTGGGTAAAATCATGTTTCCCTTGGCTCTGTGTATAAATTTTGGGTTTGTAAATTATAAAAGGTTTGGTCCTTTGAGCCATGGGATGCACCATTTCTTGCAATGGTGCCATAGACCATTGGCATGCCTTTGTGGACTTCATTTTGGGCTTTGAAAGGGACAGTGTGGAGATACTACGATTGGAAATATTGTGTAGAACATACATACTCTGCATTTTAATGGAATTGGCCATTGTTATTTTGCTTATTGTGTGTGGAATGTGAATGCTATGTTAATGGTTTATTAAAAGAGTTTTAGGAAGAGGCATACGCCTTCGTTGAAGTTTACGTATTGAGTATTTTAATGTGCTATAACGGTGACCAGTGTGGGTTTGAAGACAAAGTCGTATGTGGCTTAAGCCTTCTCCTTAATGGTTGTGATAAATCTAATGTAATTCATTAATGTTTGCATTCCATTTATTAGTTTATGGGTTAAATCATTAACAGTGTAGCTTTGTTAATAAAACGATAACGTGTAATCTCGTTTGGACTTGCCATGGATTGGGCGAATGTTGTGCATGGTTTGAAATGGTTATTTACTATTTTTAATGCTTTCGTTAGTTTAGTGTATATGTGGATTATATATATATATATAACTGCCAGGGGTGCAAGCCCATGATGGCCTTCGTCCTTGTTGGTTTAGACTCCTAAGATGGACTCTATGTAATATTTACTTGGCCGAGGCCGTGCTCACAACATTGGGTGGAATACACGGTCTTCTGACCTCGCTGTAGCATGAGGGTTTGATTAATGTCTTATTGGAATTGTGTTGAGCTTTATTTGATGTATCCCTCATACTTTATGGTATAGTGTGGCCATAGATTAGAAGGGGAGACGAACCCATGAGATTTCGATTATGTTCGGGTGATAATGTAATTTGATGTATTTTAATTTGGACATGGGTTGTGCTTGTATACCCATAGGATTCGATTCTTGTCCCTATTTGTAATTATGTGGAACTATGATATGATTTTGATATCATTTAATACAAGCAATGATTCCTATGAAATGGTATATTTGCGTAGTTCGTTATATGTATTGTTTGATGAGTTACGTAATTTCGTTCGATGTTTATATTGTTTATGATGGATTAGATAGAAATGTGGGTGCTTATATATATATATATATAGATATGATCAGATATTTGATTAAGGACCACATGGATGGTCTTGATGCCTCCTCTGTTCATTTAATTATGATGTTGTTTATTTAATGGGATTGATTTGCTATTTGGTTTATAGTTAATGCAACAGACCTTGAAAGGTCTTAATGGTTTATTTAATCTTTGATTTAATTTATATTCTAGTTCTATTACTAAATACTTATATTTAGTATTCTGGTTTACTTGTTGTTGTTAATAATTAGATGATTACTATCATTGTTCCTTTATTGGTGCTTTAGGTTGAAGCTAGTATTTATATATAATTATATGAATTCCTAATTCTGAACTAGTTCGGAAATAAACTTAAACAAGTGTAATATCCCCGGTTTTGACCCTGGATGCTTTAAAAGGTACATGATGTATATATTGTAATTAATCATGGTGTGGAGCTAAAGGAAAAATCCCCACCATTGATTTCGTTGTGTTATGTTTTAGTAATTGGGATCGTTGTCGATCGTATATCATGCTATCTGCCACATAATAGTTTTGGTATCATGTAAATATGCATATTAATTAAAATGAACCTACAACCAACTACGACGGTGCAACGTTAATGAAAAGGGCATGATTTTCGTAAGGATAAGGGGGGGATTGTTAAACCTAGAACCCATGGGGAAAAGCCATGTGTCGATCAACCACTTAAGATCCTATTTTAGTTGAGGGCAGTTAATGCTGGGTAGTGGTGGCTGGAAGGCTTGCCCCCATGCACTCTCCTCTAGCTAGTTCAACCACACACACGGGCTAGGAGTGGTTTTCCTCACATGTCGTTTGGGATGCCCAATCATTTTGTCCAATCTCTCCATCATTTTGGTTGTTCATTCCTAACACACCGATTGGGGGGGGTCTATGCATGTTCTTCCTCTTGTCTATGGAGAGAATAGGTTCTCCTTTTTTCGGACCCACGCAGTGAGTTGGGATGCGGTGTTCTGTCACTCATGATTTTCCTGTGAATGAACCTTCGCATTCTGGCGGTGTGTATGTGTGTCTCCATATTGATTTGGGGTTCTGAATATGTGTTTCGCCTGTCCATGCTAAGAATTGGGACTTCACCTCCATTTGGGATTTGCTGTGAGTTTGTATTTCTCCCGTTGCTACAGTGATAAAAGCGTGGTTGTTGTTCTTCCCCTGGTTTTTGGTTACTGCGTGTGCAAACATCTTTTGGGGTTGCTGCTGAGTTGTTTTGGTCATGCTAGGGCCAAGAACAACTTTGAGTCGCTTTGATTATCTTGAGTTGCGTTCACCATTTTGGGTTGTTACCCTCTTTCCTTTTTGGTTTCTTCACTGAGTTGTGAATTGCTTATTTCACTGCAGGTATGCAGTGGTTGGTCTTCGGACTATGTGGAGTGGGGTTGAAGGCTAGGTATGCTTGAGAAACCTAGTTTTGGGAGCCACACAAAGAGAGTTAGATGGATGGATTTCTTCTCCAACACCCCGGAAGATCACTGGCAAGGGAAGTCAGGTCCTAAGAGACTGCGAAGTAGAGAAGGGACTGATTCCTAGTGTCAGGTGTGTGTGGGTGTCTTAGAAGTCAGGCTAGCTCTGGTGTAGGCGTCCTTAGCTCTACCATGAGCGCACCAGTTTAGCATTCAGTCTTTCCTAGCTCCTTGATGGCCTAATAAACCCAACTGTGTTGACTTGGTTGTATTGTGTATCCTTAGCTATGTGTAAGCCTGCTTAGTCCCTTATTCCTTTGGGAATCATGCCCAACTCAGGGGTGTCAGTGTTGCTGAGATATTAATGAGCACGCTGGCCTATGGCTAGGTGGAACATTGTAGCGACGTAGTTGGTTGTGGAATGAATTCTACACAAGATGAGTATGCTTGACCGTTTCGTCTCTATAATTATATTTGATCTTTAATGAATTAGGATGAACATGTTGAATGCCTGAATGCATGTATGTTGCTTCCTCAGTGTATGTTGAGTAACTATGCATCCTTGTATGTTTTATGCATCTTAGCATGTTTTATGTTTTAATGATTTTATTTCAGCATTATATGCATGTTCTTGTTCATGGGGCTAGTTTCCCAAAGGTTTTTGATTGTTTGGTAGAGTCCTCTTCGTTGGTTAGAGGGTTGAGGATGTTAAATTTTGGTATCAGATCTCCTGTTGCAGCATGGGCCTGAATGGGCCATGAAGATGTAGTGACAGAGCCATCATTGCAGCATTTGGGCCTCAAAGGGCCATGAAAGATCAGCTAGCAGAGGTAGGTTGCCTTCTGCCTAGCAAAAATCAGAAATTATGATAGAAATTTTCTTGGAAAATTTTGTTGAAAAATTTGTCTAAGTGCCTAAACCGTCGTCCCATCGGAAGACTAAGTGAGAGGCTCCTCTGATTCAGCGGAGAGCTAGACGGAAAGTCACCTGATAGAGGAAGAAATTTGTGAATTTTTCTCTAAGTGTTCATTAGCCGTCGGTGAAATTTAGTGGAAGCTGGAGCCGCAGTTTCAGCAGGGAACAGCCGAAGACCGCTAAAATGATGGCCCTTCTTAGTTGAAAGACCATCTGAAATAGGCCATCGATGATTGGCGAAGTTTAGAGGTTTCGATCACCGATAACTAGGTGATGGAAACACCGATACGTCGGCAGGGAAAAGTTGAAATCACCAAGGAGAAAGCAGTGATTTTCGCTGAAAATTAGTTGCTTGAGGTGCCGATACGTCGGCAAGGAATAGTGTACAGGATCACTGACACGGAGAAAAAGGAGGCAATTTTCCTAAGATTTTGCTTAAGGGTTGAGAGCATCAGCGATCAGAAAAGGATAGATGACAAGATCATCGATGATTAGATGATCAGAGTGCTAAAACGTCGACTCCATATAGCTAAAGATCACTGAGATGGCGGCGATAATTTGTTGTTTGGATCAGCGACGAATAGTGAAAGGGAGAGCTGACGGAGCGGCGGCGGAAAGAAGATAAACATAAGTTTGGAGAAGATTAGTTAGATGAATCGATGAAATTTAGTTGATCTACTAGTCGAAACTTCAACAGAGATCCCTTGAAGACCATCGAAATGTCAACAAGAATTAGTGGACGAGAGTGCCGACGCAGAGGAAAAAGAAAAAAATTCTTCCGAAAATTCTCTAAGTGCTGAAATCATCAAAAAACATTAGAATATCCAACCGTCGATGCCGTCGATGAAATTTAGATGATGGAACCACCGATGCGATGGTAGACGTCGAAAGAAGTTAGTTGATGAGACCTCCGATACGTCATAAAGTATCAGTTGTTTTGGTCGTCGATGAATGACATCAAAAAAATTTAGTTGTTCATGCGTCTGCCATTGCGGCTGTCTAGTGGACTATCCTTCCAACGAATAGAGGCCCTGACCACTGATGCCGCAATTGATAGTTTCTCCAATCACCGATGCCGCAGTTGATAGTTGCTTCAACTGTTGATGAGCAGTAGAAAAAACTAGCTGTGTTGATCGCCGACACAGAGGGGATAGTGTTTCCGACAGCCGACAGAGTTACAGTCCACAGAAACCACAGTGAGTTTGATTGCTGCTATTGCGAGTGCCTCAGGAATTATTTCCCCAATGCACAGTATTTCCACCTACCAATATGCCACAAATATTGGTATCGCCGATAGCATACCATCGAAAAACTATAGCTCTTGGAGTTGCCGATACAGCGGAAAACCTTAGTTGTTGGAGCGACCGATACAGCGGAGAATGTTATTTGTTTAGTCGGAAGAAATTTGTTTAAATCGCCGAAATGTTAGAGTTTTAGTGGGGATGAGACCCGATTTGGCAAAGGAATTTTGTTGTTTTCAAGTGGGATTTCACCGAGATTTCAGTGGTTTTTCAATGAAATACTTTGTAGTCTTTCAACAACTTCAAGGTTGAAAAAGAAAAAAAAATCCTAGGTGGCTGAAGTTAGCATTCCAGACAAAAATATAGTTTTGTGTTTTGCCTAAAATTGGTGAAATCCATCATTTTAGAAGTGGTGTGGCTTTCACACTCGAGGTTAGAATGAAGCATGTGGATAGGCGTTGGAATATCCAGTGGGGAACAAGGAGGAATCACCAGAGTTTGAATGTGGTGCTGCATGTTGGAGACATTTACCACCATTCACACTCTTTTTTGTCAAATTAGCCTAGTTAAACCACTATCCTAAGTATAATTGACATTAATTAAGATCAGTGGAGCATTAATTGACATCATCCAGTCACACCCACTCCTACCTACAGTCAAGGAGGCTAACTTATCCTTCTCCTACATTTAGGGAGGCTAACTAGAGCACTTCAGGGGTGATCTGAGTGATATTAATACACCTAATTGCTAACTGGTGGTTACAATCAGTTCAACAAGTCAGTTAAGGTGCCTCCTCTCATTAAATATATTATTTAATGATTATTTAAAGATCCGGAGTCAACAGGGGTGCCTCCACCAACTTCTGATGATAAGTTCAGCTTCAGTTAACCTCATCGGGGTTCATTGAAGTCATTGAAGCACTAGCACTTGGTGGTTGGCTTGCTATGACATGTGTTTGATCTCTTTTAGTTGAGACTCGGTCATTTATTGCACTCTGACTTCATTTAGGGTTTGGTGAGTCAATTAGGGTTTTAGTTAGTGGTTAATTGAGTGTGAACCAATGGCTTACAGTCAGTTAAGCTAGACTCACTCATTCAATTCGAACGACCTCCTTAGGTATTTGAATTGCTCACTCATTCAAGTTGTAGCTTGAAATTGTAATTGTAAGTATTCATTGTTTATTGAATATACAGAGCAGCTACTATTCTGTAGACCGATTACACCATTTCATGAGTTATTTGTTGATTATTTCTTGATGAGATTGATTATTTGTTCCTAGATCAATGTGCAAGATTAATATGGTCTCAGAGCATACGGCGAGACGAAGATATATCTCTCAAAAACTAGCTTTTTGACAGATTTCTGCACGAAAAGTCAGCAATAACTCAAAAATCCAACATTGCACTAGAAGCCAAGGCTTACCACTTAATACCCCAAGTAAAGAACTCATTGATCAAGCTTGCTTGATTGACTATGCTGGGTGTGATGAAAACCTAGAATGTGCAGGCTGTTCGACCTTACATTGCCCTTTCTGTTTTGATTTTCAGGTTTCTACAAGTGAAGCATTCACTCCAGCACATCTAGACGGCCTCCTTAGTAGATCTCTTGACTCCACACAATTTCCACTCATGGAAAGGTGATATGGAGATTCAGCTGCGCTCCAGAGGTCTTTTTAGAATCACCATGGACACTAAAGATGAGCCTGGATCCACCATAGAAAAATCAATATTCTTGAACAAGAAGGATGAAGCCTTCAGTTTCTTGTGCCTCTCTATTTCTTGAGACCTTCTCTTCCATCTTGCGAGATTGAAGACACGGAAATAAATATGGGACAAATTGGAATCTCTATACATAAAGCATGATGACTTGAGGGTTTACTAGCTCGAAAATGAACTCATGTCTCTCCAACCATCCAATTTTGAGACTTTGAATGATTTCTTCACAAATTTAAATACCAAATAGATCATTATTGAGAGAAGTGTCAAGTTCGATGAGCCTCTTCAGGAGGTGGAACTAGTGAAGGAGAAAACTGTTGATTTTCCTTCCTATTCTACTGATTATTTGGATGATGAAATTAGGGGTGATGACCCTGATTTGGATCCTCTAATTTCTAACGTCGGTGTGTAGTAATCATTAGATTCTAAATCAGAACCTGAAATTCAAAATCATCTTCCTACATGGGCCCGACAGACACTGTCCTCTACAGGAGACAACATTGGAAATCTGGATGACACAAGGAAAACCCAGCCTGATTTCCAAAGAGCAGGTATTGTGCTCTCTTGTCCTGATAATTTTCTGCACAAATATTGCTATTTGATGATTATTTTAGATCCAAAATCCTACTACCATGCTCGGAATGATACGAGATGGCAAGTTTCCATGGATGAAGAGATGAATTCTCTTCAGAAAAACACTACTTGGGAGCTAGTTTCTCTTCCTCCATGAAGGAAATTGGTTCAATGCAAGTGGGTGTTTTGGAAAAAGGTTACTACTGATGGAAGCACCTGAAAATATAAGGCAAGGCTGGTAGCAAAATTTTTCTCTCAGGTCCAAGGAGTGGACTACCATGAGACCTTTGCACTGGTTGCAAAAATGGACTCCATCCGCCTTGTTTTGGCAATTTCAGCATCCAAGCACTGGGAGGTGCATCACATGGATGTTAAGTCAGCCTTTTTGCATGGATATATTCATGAGGAGATTTACATGAAGCAACCTGAGGGCTACATCACTGATCCATCTTTGGTTTGCAAGCTAAAGAAGTCACTATATGGGTTAAAACAGGCCCCAAGAGAGTGGTATTCCAAGATGGATGCCTTCCTTCTCTTGCAAAACTTTCAGAGATGTAGATTCGATCCAAATGTGTATTTAAAAAAGCATCATGGTCATCTAATTATCATTTTTTTATATTTTGATGACTTACTGATCACAGGTAGCACAGTTTCCTCCATTTCAACCATCAAAACTGCTCTCCACAATGCCTTTGAAATGAGTGATTTTGAGCTTCTAAAACAATTTTTGGGGCTTGAAATCAAGCAAAACTGTGATGGGATTATGGTCACTCAGTAAAAATACACTTCATACCTGTTATTCAAGTTTAACATGGCTGAATGTAGACCTGCACCATTCCCTTTCCTTTCAGGGATCAGCCTTGAAGAAGGAAAAAGCACACCTCCCATGGACTGCACTATCTATCGACAGCTGATTGGTAGCTTGCTGTACTTGACACATTCTAGGCCTGATATTTGTTATGTCATGAATGCTGTATCAATATACATGTAGTAGCCTCATGATATTCATTGGAAGGAAACCAAGAGGATCCTCCAATATATTCAGGGAACCAGGACCTACGACATTCACTATGCTGCAGACTCCGAGCTAGAGCTTGTTCGATACACAGATTCCGATTGGGCGGGTGATTATATTGATTGAAATTCAAATTCTGGATATTTATTCATGTTTGGTGGTCGCCCCATTTTCTGTTCAAGCAAAAAGTATGCTGCCATAGCACTATCTTCAGCAGAGGACGAGTATCGAGGAGCGGTGAATGCTTGCATCCAAGTAGTTTGGTTGCAAGGCATTCTTTCAGAGTTTGATCTTGGTAGCACTTTGTACATTATACTATTTTGTGACAATCAAAGTGCTATATTAATATATCCATGGATCGAGTTACCAAGCAGAGGACCAAGAATGTAGAGATTCACATGCACTACATCAGGGAGCTAGTGCATGACAGGACCATCATTCTGCAATACTGCCCGACTGATGAGTAGATTGCAGACATATTCACCAAGAGATTTTCAGAAAAGAAGTTCAGTTACCTCCGTTCACTATTGGGGATGATTTCATCAAGGTGATTCAGACTACTTTCAGTGTTCATCTTGAGGGGGGGTTTTCCCACTGGGTTTTTTCTCTTTTCCTCACTTAGTTTGTTTTGAGCATTGTTTCAGTTTCAGCATTGTATAGGGTGACCTATGGCCTTAGTTGTTGGGGCCCTAGCATTTCTATGCATTTGTGTTTTCTAAATCCTCCTGAGTATAGCTTAAGGGGGGCTATTAAAGACATTTACCACCATACACACTCTTTTTGGTCAAATTGGCCTAGTTAAACCACAATCCTAAGTATAATTGACATTAATTTACATCAGTGGAGCATTAATTGACATCATCTAGTCACACCCACACCTACCTACAATCAAGGGGGCTAACTTATCCTTCTCCTACATTCAGGGAGGCTAACTGGAGCACTCTGGGGGTGATCTGAGTGATATTAATGCACCTAATTGCTAACTGGTGTTTACAATCAGTTCAACAAGTCAGTTAAGGCGCCTCCTCTCATTAAATATATTATTTAATAATTATTTAATGATTATTTAATGATCTGGAGTCAACAGGGGCGCCTCCACCAACTTCTGATGATTAGTTCAGCTTCAGTTAACCTCATCGGGGTTCATTGAAGTCATTGAAGCACTAGCACTTGATGGTTGGCTTGCTATGACATGTGTTTGATCTCTTTCAGTTGAGACTCATTCATTTATTGCACTCCAACTTCAGTTAGGGTTTGGTGAGTCAATTAGGGTTTTAGTCAGTGGTTAATTGAGTGTGAACCAATGGCTTACAGTCAGTTAGGCTAGACTCACTCGTTCAATTTGAATGACCTCCTTAGGTATTTGAATTGCTCACTCATTCAAGCTGTAGCTTGACATTGTAATGGTAATTATTCATTGTTTATTGAATATACAGAGTGGCTACTATTCTGTATACCAATTACACCATTTCATGAGTTATTTGTTGATTATTTCTTGATGAGATTGATTATTTGTTCCTAGATCAATGTGCAAGATTAATACTGCAAAGTACTAGTGATTGCTTGAAAAATAAATGTGTTGTTGTCAATATGGACGAATCCGGAAATTGCATGCCTAGAGGTAGAAAGACCATGAGGTCAAACCAGCTATTGTGTGGAAGAGGTGTTCCATGCAAAGATGAGGGACTTGAAAAAGGAAAATTCCTTGAACCCTATCTTGCTAATTATAATTACATTTTATAAGTTTCATACATGAAATGTATGAGGATATGCCTTGCATGCATAGGATATTACATGTTGGTAAGAGTAGTGAGAATTATACATCTATAATGAACCACTAATGGTAATTATTACATTGGTGTTGGCATTAGTGGGAAAACCAACGACAACATGGACATGGCTGAATATGTTTCTAATGCTGACGAATGTGACCAGCAACCCTATGGAGAAAGGGATAAGGCAACAAGTCCAGGATCAAAAGTTGGTGAGTAACTTCTGCAATCTCCTGCAAGAGACCAACCAAACTAGTAATGTCAAGGGTGTAAGTAGGACCCATGAAGGTAAGAGTTTAATTATGACAATTGCATGGAGTGGTAAAAGCAAGAGATCTCATACCATGTGGGTATTTAAAATTTATGCTACATTCATACAAAAATGTGTCATGCCTGTATGTGTTGTTATGATCTTAGTAGCCCAAAGAAAGTAAGTACTGATGGTCTTGATTATAGTAATGCATCCTATATGAAGTAGTCATGGTTAGGCCATGCATGGTATGTTGAATGCATAAGTATTCTTGAATCAATGCAAGGTAGCATTGAGTGGATATGCATTAAAATATTTTATAAATCTTGTAGTTATGCATTGAATGGATGCATATGAAAAGTATGAGTAAATGTTGTAGATATGCATACATAAGTATGGGTGTAAATGTTGTGATGCAATGCATGAATGGATAGAGATAGTGCATGTGTTATTATGAATAACTAATGGTTGAAATGATGAATTGATGACAATTCTGGAACCATTTCAAGAGTTGTTATAAATGCAGGATAGTAAGTGCATGAAGAGGGTAGTCATGATCATTTGGCTGCCGAAAATGCTCTATGGATGGACAAGGTGGTACAATGATACGCTTGTGAAGTAAGGAGTATCTAAACAATTCATTTAAATTGCATAAATGATGTGACTATACCTTGCAATTTTAGTATGATAATGATTGTGTGAAGTAAAATGAGTTTTGGTAATATTGATGTGATTAACAGCTAGAAGTATTTGAATTCTATAATTCTAAAAATCCTTCAGTGATTGTTGCAGCAATGAAAAAAGTTGTATGCATCAAGACTTACCAAGTGTTTGGCTGATTGAAGTTCAAATTTCAGGTAGATTGGTTGGGGCATGGAAACGTGGGTAAGACCATGACAAAGGCCAAAATCTACCATGTGAAAGAGCCAAACCTCACGAGAAGAGTCTCATGGCTGTGAAAATAGTCTGTATGCAAAATGAGTTGTAAATTTGAATTTGTAAATTTCAGATTGAGAAATTGCTGACAACTACTAATGACTATTGGCTTGCATAGAATTGTGTCAGAAGGACACATTGTAAGTGGGTGTTCATGTTATGCTAGTAAGCATAAAATCATAATGGGAATAGTGGTGCTGCTTACAAGAGACCCACAAATGAGGATCACCTCATTGCTAAGCAAATCAATTTCTATAGTAGACAGAGTTGCAAATTCCTATTGAATTTAATTACTAATGTCATTGCTTGGTTATGGAACAATCAATTTGGATTGCATTATCAGATAATGACTGACTGTTTGGCTACTTGATGAATGTGCCTGGGGTACACATTGCAGGAAGACCACGTGTGATGGCCTGAAGGAGCCAAACTTCATGGGGAGGTTTTCCCCTACCTTGGAAATGGGTTTCGAGTGAAACTTCATTGGACATTTTGGAAATGTTTCATCTGTACTACATGTTTGGTAAGCAACATGAGTGAGATGGTATAGATTATGTCATTAAGACATGTGTGGATATGAAATGTAAAAAGGAGTTGGGATGGCAAACCAAGGGACTGTCAACTCAGAGAAGAGAGCCTCCATTCCTCCTTAATGAAGGAATACTACCTCGGAAAATGGATAAGTGTTCCATGACCCTAGCTAAGAATATGCATGTCAATTGTTAAATGCAATATGTAGAGCATGTTTTGATTTTATTTACATTATGGAAGATTGCTTGAGTATGAATAGGGCCTACATGGCACACATCGGAAAGGGGTGCACACTTTCCCGATGTCGGATCATGAAAGGGTTTTCAATATTGATTGCACCCTAGGGGGTGGATGCACTCCTAGTGTCTCAATACTTGATACTGAATTATATCAAATGTGATTACAGTTTTAGAGGAATAACACTGATGAATTGTTTATATTGTGTGTGTTGTCAGGCTAAACAGATGCATTCTGGTGTTGCACACTAAATGGACAATGGCTTGGGCTCATCCTACATCCTACTAAAGAGCACAGAGAAGGAGACATTCCTGAGGGACTAAAGAGCAGAGAAGGGGGTGGTTTCTTGTGTTGTATGGGGTACTGGAATTAGAGCTCACTGCTGGAAATGAAACTTGGAAATGGTAATGATAAAGTTCCTTCCCAGTCGGCATGAAGATGTACTGGAAGGAGATGTTGGGCTATTATATGCCCGGGGATCCATAGTAGATCCTGGACCTAAAAATGGTAATTTATTGTTGATATAAGTGCATGTGTTATTGTTGATGGCCTGATAAACCCAACTTTGTTGGCTTGGATGATTGGTTGTTGATATAAGTGCATGTGATTTGTTGACTCTCTGATAAACCCAACTGAAGGTTGGCTTGACTGTGTAATTATTTGATGTTGTGGAAATTGTGTAAACATTACAGTGTTGGCTTGACTACTTGTAGTCTGATAAACCTAACTATTCGCTGGCTTGGCTGAGTAGCCTGATAAACCCAATTGTATATTGGCTTGGCTGGACAGTCTAATAAACCCAACTGTAGGTTGGCTTGATTGTGTTGGATATATGTATAAAAGGATGTTATGAAGAAGCCTGCGTGCTAACCTAAAATCCAAGTCCATAGGCAATCCCAAGGCTTGCAAAGTGAAGCAGGATCTTATGGACCAAAGAGGAAATGCACCATACAGATAAGTATTGGATTATTTGGCAATTTCTTGGTTATGAATATACATGTGTATATGATTTGGTTATAATGTTTTAAGCTCTTGTTTAAGAGATAAAAACCAATGAGAATAAACTAAACAAGTGAATCTATTCAATGTCTGAATATAGTTATCACAGGGAGTGAGGACTATGAGAGCATCCTAGGGGTGCATGTGGACATGTGACTGTCCTAAAGAGCTCAGAATGAGCAGTAATGAAAAAGGTGTTGGTGAGATTGTGAAGTTCCTAGCAGCCAAGACAAACCATGTGGGGAGGCTCCATGGTTGAGAGGCCTAAAATAGACCAAAGACACTAAGTGTCATGACCAAGAGGGATTGGTCCATCATTCATGGTGAAGTAAAAGAGGCTAAGAGCATGAAAACCACAGTGGTTGTGTGGGTTCCAGGATGGAACAAGACAAATAGGGGAAAAACTCTTTCTACTCTTTCTTTCCTTTTTTATTATATATATATATATACTTATGCATTGTGAAAACAAAAGATTGTTGAATGCATATATGGTTGAAAATAGAATGTGTGTATTTGCTTAAAATAAATTGTGAATGCTGGAATAGCTAATTCCCAACCCAAGAATGGACATGAATGAGCTCATGTGCCTGATGGGAAGGTATGAAGAGTATGAAAGTATCCTTGAGAAGACTTGGACTGTCATGCCAACTCGAAAATTAACTGACTGATTTTAATTCCTATATTATGCTTGGTCTAACAAAATTTCAATGATGCATTTCATAGGTGAGAAAAGTGAAATCCAATAGTGCACATTGATCATGGCAGCAGACCAAAAGTTGATGGACTTGGCTAGAAGTCTTCTTCAAACAATTGCTAAGACCCAAGAAAATCTTGGAGAGATGCTCAAGATACAGAAAAGTTCCTAGACTTGGGGATGAGCCAAAAGCTGAGAAGCAGCAAGAGAAGCTTGTGGAAGCCGAGGGGCTTGGTCCTGAAAGTTCAAGTAAATAATTGAATGTGGGAAGATCTACAAAATTTTGAAATCTTGATGTGCAAATTGTATATGTATTCCTATGCATTGGAACACCGATGACGATGTTATTCCAAGGGGGGAGGGATTGTAATACCCCCAGTTTTAACCCCAGATGCATTAAAATGTACATGATGTATATATTGTAATTAATTGTGGTGTGGAGCTAAAGGAAAAATCCCCACCATCGATTTGGTTGTGTTATGTTTCGACAATTGGGATCGTTGCCAATGGTATATCATGTTATCTGGCACATAATAGTTTTGGCATCATGTAAATATGCACATTAATTAAAATGAACCTATAGCTAGCTATGACAGTGCAATGTTAATGAAAAGTGCATGATTTTCCTACGGATAAGGGGGGGATTGTTAAACCCAGAACCCATGGGGAAAATCCATGTGTCAATCAACCACTTAAGCTCCTATGTTAGTTGAGGGAAGTTAATGTTGGGTAGTGGTGGGTGGCAGGCTTGCCTCCACGCACTCTCCTCCAGCTGGTTCAGCCACACACACAGGCTGGGAGTGGTTTTCCTCATGCGCCATTTGGGATTCCCGATCGTTCTGTCCACTCTCTCCATCATTTTCGTTGTTCATTCCTCACGCATCGATTGGGGGGGGTCTATGCATGTTCTTCCTCTTGTCTATGGAGAGAATAGGTTCTCCTTTGTTCTGACCCATGCAGTGAGTTGGAAAGCGGTGTTCCGTCACTCATGATTTTCCTGTGAATGAGCCTTCACGTTCTGGCGGTGTCTATGTGTGTCTCCATACCGATTTGGGGTTCTACGTATGTGTTTCTCCCATTGTTGCAATGGTAAAAGCATGGTTGTTGTTATTCCCCTGGTTTTGGGTTGCTGCATGTGCAAACATCTTTTGGGGTTGCTTCTGAGTTTTTTTTTCCACGCTAGGGCCAAGAACAACTCTGAGTCACCTTACTTGGCTTGAGTTGCATTCACCATTTTGGGTTGTCACCCTGTTTCCTTTTTGGTTTCTTCACCGAGCTGTGAAATGCTTATTTTACTGTGGGTATGTAGTGGTTGGTCTTCAAACTATGTGGAGTGGGATTGAAGGCTGGGTATGCTTCAGAAACCTAGGTTTGGGAGCCACACAAAGAGAGTTAGATGGCTGTCTTTCTTCTCCACAACCCCGAAATAGCATTGGCAAGGGAAGTCATAGAGAAGGGACTGATTCCTGGTGTCAAGTGTGTGTGGGTCGCTTATAAATCAGGCTAGCTCTGGTGTAGGCATCCTTAGCTCTCCCATGAGTGCACTAGCTTAGCATTCAGTCTTTCCTATCTCCTTGATGGCCTGATAAACCAAACTGTGTTGACTTGGCTGTATTATGTATCCTTGGCTATGTTTAATCCTGCTTAGTCCCTTATTCCTTGGGGAATCATGCCCAACTCGGGGGTGGTAGTATTGCTGATAGATTGATGAGCACACTGGCCTATGGTTGGGTGGAACGTTGCAGCGACATAGCTGGTTGCAGGACAAATTCTACACAAGATGAGTATTCTTGACTGTTTTGTTTCTCCAATTATATTTGATGTTTAATGAATTAGGATGAACATGTTGAATGCCTGAATGCATGTATGTTGCTTCCACTATGTATGTTGAGTAACTATGCATCCTTGTATGTTTTATGCATCTTAGCATGTTTTATGTTTTAAGCATTTTGTTTCAGCATTATATGCATGTTCTTGTTCATGGGGCTAGTTGCTCGGATGTTTTTTATTGTTTGGTAGCGTCCTCTTCGCCAGTCAAAGGGTTGGGGACATTACAACAAGCCTCTGCTGACAAATGAAATATGTCAGTAGAGTCATAAATCCTAGGGAACAATTACTTAGTTACTGGAAACCAAATCCTAGTTTATAGTGAACATAATTTGAATACAGAAGTAATTACAGAAACAAACTTAAAGGTACAATCCTGGTAATATGCAGCATATGATAATATTTACATCCTAAGGGTACTATTTAAGAAATACAAACCTTAGCAGGTTCTAACCAAAGAATAAAACACATAGGGTTAGGAGATGAATTAAGATCATTAACCTAGCATATCCAGCAATTAATCTAGCAAATAGAATAGACAGTCTAGGGTTACAATTTAAGAAATGTAAACCCTAGGAGATATAGACAGAACCATCATTTCTAGGGTTAGAAATATATAATAAACCTTTACATAAAGTAGCCAACCTTTATACTAGAAATGGAATTGACATGCTAAGAACTCATACCTCTATTTTTCTGAAGCTCCTTTAATGGTTGAACTTGTACACTTTTAAATAACCAACATTAACAAGTTAAGACAGATATGACCTCTGATTTTGATGACCAAATCACTTGGGAACTACCACGTTCCTCCCAACCATGACCCAGAAATGTTCCTGGTTTTAATATGGATCTCCCTGAGATGGACTCCAACATGCAAGTAGCTTAGAGCTCTTAAGGTAAGGTTTCCTATCTGGTGTATCAGATATGGATTAGTTCTCCTTTTCCTTCCAGGAAATGTTTCTTCAAGAATTTACCTGAGAGAAAACATGCAAAAAATGACTCCTTTAATGATATATCAGAACCCCAATCCTTTTCTTGGCTTGAGTCATTATAGACAGACTTTTAAGCCAAAGGGACAGTTAAATCAAGAACCCTTGGTTTCTTGATTTAACCATTTTCAATTACTTTGGGTAATTATTAATATTTCAACTTAGGAACATTCTACTAGTTCTTAGTTGGACTTTCATAGATATTATACTATTTAATAATAAATAATAATTGATGGATCTTCTCTTCTTTCTTTCATTTATTTATATTATTAATATATTTAATTATTTATACATACCATGTATAATATACATAATAATATAACACTTTGTTAACATTTGTCTTTGGGAATCATATACCATGATCCCCAGACTCAATGACACTTCTTCATTAAGGTCAATGGTAGATGGTTTAGGTCTACTAGGCTAGGAAACTCTAAACATCCTTGAATGTTGGATTTCCCTCATATAACGTGGTAGCTCTTCAGTACTTTGATGACAATACATAAATTCAAAATTTCATTTAATCACTTATAAATATGTATGATGAGATCAATATTTTTGTCAAGTCATTTTCACTCAGAAGTTATTAAATTCTTTTTAGTAACCCTAGTGGTTACGAGAGCCCATACTCAATGCTTTAACAATGAGTTACAATTCAGTGCAATTCCAGAGCTCCTTGCTCAACACTATTGCTAGGATGTACTTGTACGATACACATAGGGATACAATGGCCAAGGATCTGATGCTCCAAAGCTTATGCTCAACATGAACATGGAAGGCTCCAGGACTTATGCCCAACACATCCAATTATCTTTTCATGTGTTCCAGAGCTTCTCTTTCAACACAAAGGTAAGTGCTCATGTGCTCTAGAGCTTCTCGCTCAACACAAATCATCAATCACTCAAGTGCCCTAGAGCTCCTTGTTCAACACAAAACATCTGATCAATCATGTGCTTCAGGGTCCACGCCCAACACAAACAAGCATATACATATATTATCAACAATTGGCTTACGCCCAATATATAAAACAAATCATCATGTTCATATGCAGTGGGTCCTCAACCAAATATAAATAATAAAACATCAAGATAATGATCATAATCAATAGGCACGTGACTATAAGTGTGAGGTCTAAAATTTGAGATATTACATCCCTCCCCACTTAGAACAACACCATCCCTGGTGTTCTAGGGACTCAGAACGATATCATGAAACAAGATGGGGTAGGCCTTTCTCATGGTGGCCTCGTTCTCCCAGGTAGCCTCATCGGCCTCAAAGTGCTTCCACTACACTTTCAATTGGACTACGATGCACTTCTGAAGCTACACCTCTCTCTTGTCCAAAATATGAGTAGACTCAGCGGCAAAATCCCCTTCAAGTTCCACCTGTAATAGGGACCAAGCAACAACATGTTTAGTATCATAAACACATTTCTTTAACAAAGATGCATGGAAAAGATTGTGGAATCTTACATGCGTGGGAAATGCTAGGTCATAAGCCACTAACCCTTTCTTGGCTATTATTTCAAAAGGTCTGCAAAATCTAGGTGCTAACTTACTGCACCTACCCAATCTCAACGACCTTCGTTTGGCTTTTAATTTCAAGTAAACATGATCGCCTATTTGAAAGTCCTTATATTTTCTTTTCCAATCCGCATAACTTTTCTGGAAGTCTTCTGATTCTTCAAGGTTCACCTGGACTTTGGTAACCAACTGTTCCAAGTCCATCAACAAATTAGGCCCTAACATTAGTCAATCCACCGGGCTGTCCCAAGTAACTTGTGTTCTACACTTCTGTCCAGATAGAACCTCAAAGGGACTCATATTGGTGGAAGTATGATAACCATTGTTATACACAAACTATGTGACGTGCGGGTAATCCTCCCACTTTATTGGAAATTAAATATGATTTGGTAGGTGCTAGATTCTTATTCAAAAATCTTACTTATTCAAAATGTGTGTTAGGAGTGAGCCTTTAGTATCTAGATTTCAGAAATCAAATATTATTTGGCAAGTGCTTGCTACTTATTCAGAAATCCTACTTATTCAAAATGCATTGTAGGAGTGAACCTTTAGTATCAAGTATTTGCAACCTTATTGTATAAATAGTGTGTAATGTCCCAAAAAATAAAAAATAAAAAATTATAAGCTAGTAAAAACTACCTAGACTGAACATTATTCACTTGCGGAACTCTATCATACACTTCATGTATGAGTGTTTATTTTTAAGTTGTTCTTACGTTCTGTATTTTACTTTTAGTCATTATTTTTAATGTATTTTACTTATGATGTCGTATTGTTGTTTACTCCTTAGTATTATGTTTATACTTTTGTCGCTTATGGGTCATCATTGGATTTATATGCTTCGTCCTTCCTGCATTGTCACACTTGTTAATTATAGAGTCCTAAATTAACTTTTTTGGTGGAAACAAAGTGGGTGGAGCGGTGGGACTCATTCTCCCTTGACGGTTTGAGAGGTAAAGGTGTTTACTTGTTAGAAAGCTTACTTAGTTCTCTGAACTAAGGCATCTATTATATTTCACATGCAGTTCATACTTGTGATGGGATCTTGTTTAACAAGTACTGGAAGTCTTGATCTTAAAGAACATACAGCTTGTTGACTTTGGTTCCTTGCCGACTCAGAATTATACCAGGTAAAATACCCTTCTCGTCAATTTAGCTCTTACTGCTAAATTTCCTGTACATTACTTATGCTTCATTACAGAATTGTAATTTATCGTTTTACATATTAGTATTAATTTTGTTCTATGAGTATTTTATTAAGTCATATTAATATTTCTTATGTGCCCCTTACTGCAGGTTATGTCGTGGATTTCAAAACTAGGTCATTGATTTTATGAAGGTTAAAATCTTTAACATGGAATATTACATATGCCATGTTCACTAAGCATAAGATTAGCAATTAATTGTATTGTAGTAAGTTAACGCCTTAATCTATGGCTCACATGTTATGATATCTTATGTCTATGGTATATTATATTTAGTATATAAGTCTTGTGGCTTGGCTTAAGACTAGTGTAGACCAAACCTGGTCTATGCACTAACCATTATCATTGTAATATATTAAACTTTACTATAACATAAACGTTGTATGTGTTACATTGTGATATGAAATGGGGTGACCATATAACATAAAGTTTGGGGATTATATGATGGGGTTTAACGATTATATGGCAAAGGAGACCATTACCAAATCGATGTTACCAAACCATAGCATAGTGGGTTTTGGTTTTGGTGGTGGGAACCATCTAGTGCCATTAATGCACCTTGGTTTTCGTGGCAGCCCTCCCTTAGGCATGGCTCACGATGGCTTGATCGTTTCATTTGTCATTTGGGGTTTTTTTTTGGCTCTACACAGGGGTTGATGGAGGAAAACATTAGACCAGGAAGGTAAGCCTTGCTTGGGGTTTTCTTGCATGTTATTTCATTTTACTTTGAAGCTTGATCACCGCCATACTTCTAATTTGTATTTTTGTTGGTTGGTTGCATCACTTGAGCTCTTCCAGGGTTTTGAATATAGGCGATAAGCAAGGTAAGCCTTGACAACAAGCTTGCGCTTGCTGTCTCTCAACCTGTTTGCGTAGTGTTTCGTCGTTGGATGTTGGGTTTCTCTGTGGGGTTTGAATTCGCCTTCGGGCATGTAATTACTAAGACTTGGGTTTTTAAGTCAAAGTTTTAGTGGCTTCTAGGCGTGGTTAAAATCATGTTTTCCTTAGCTCTGTGTATAAATTTTGGGTTTGTAAATTATAAAAGGTTTGGTCCTTTGAGCCATGGGCTGCACCATTGATTGCAATGGTGCCATAGCCCATTGGCATGCCTATGTCGACTTCATTTTGGGATTCGAAAGGAACTGTGTGGAGATACTATGATTGGAAATATTGTGTATACAATACATACAATGCGTTTTAATGGAAATGGCCATCCTTATTTTGCTTACTATGTGTGGAATGTGAATGCTGTGTTAATGGTTTATTAAAAGAGTTTTAGGAAGAGGGATATGCCTTCATTGAAGTTTATGTATTGAGTATTTTTAATGTTCTGTAATAGTGACCGGTGTGGGTTTGAAGACAAAGTCGTATGTGGCTTAAGCCTTCTCCTTAATGGCCTCAATAACTCTGATGTAATTCGTTAATCTTTTTATTCCAGCTATTAGTTTATAGGATAAATCGTTAACAATGTAGCTTTGTTAATAAAACCATACATTGTAATCTCGTTTGGCATTGTCGTGGCTTGGGTGAATGTTGCGCATGGTTTGAAATGGTTATTTATTATTTTTAATGCTTTCGTTAGTTTAGTGTATATGTGGATTATATAGATATGAAACTGCCATGGGTCCAAGCCCATGATGGCCTTCATCCTTATTGGTTTAGACTCTTAAGATGGACTCTGTGTAATATTTACTTGGTCAATGCCCTGCTCAAAGCATTGGGTGTAATACAAGGTCTTACGACCTCACTATGGCATGGGGGTTTGATTAATGTCTTATTGGAATTCTGTTGAGCTTTATTTGATGTAGCCCACATACTTTAAGCTATAGCATGGCCATATATTAGAAGGGGAAACGAACCCATTAGAGTTCAATTATGTTCAGGTGATAATGTAATGTGATGTATTTTAATTTGGACATGGGTTGTGCTTGTATACCCACAGGAATCAATTCCTGTCCCTATTTGTAATTATGTGGAACTATGATACGATTTCGATATCGTTTAATAAAAGCAGCGATTCCTAGGAAATGGTATATTTGTGTAGTTTGTTATACGTATTGTTTGATGAGTTACATAATTTCGTTTAATTTTTATATTCTTTATGAGATGTTGTTTATGATGGATTAGATAGAAATGTGGGTGCTTATATATATATATATATATATATATATATATATATATATATATGATCAAATATTTGACTAAGGACCACATGGATGGTCTTGATGCCTCCTCTGTTCATTTAATTATGATGTTGTTTATTTAATGGGATTGATTTGCTATTTGGTTTATAGTTAACAAGGCAAATCTTGAAAGGTCTTAATGGTTTATTTATTCCATGATTTAATTTATATTCAAGTTCTATTACTAAAAACTTATATTTAGTATTCTGGTTTACTTGTTGTTGTTAATAATTAGATGATTACTATCATAGTTCCTTTATTGGTGCTTTAGGTTGAAGCTATTATTATATAATTACATGAATTCCTACTTTTGAACTAGTTTGGAAATTAACTTAAACAAGTCTCTGCTGACAGATGAAATATGTCAGGAGAGTAATAAATCCTAGGGAACAATTACTTAGTTACTGGAAATCAAATCCTAGTTTATAGTGAACATAATCTAAATATAGAAGTAATTACAGAAACAAACTTAAAAGTACAATCCTAGTAATATACGGCATATTATAATATTTACATCGTGATGGTACTATTTAAGAAATACAAACCTTAGCAAGTTCTAACCAGAGAATAAAACACATAGGTTTAGGCGATACATTGAGATCATTTACCTAGCATATCTAGGAATTAATCTAGCAGATAGAATAGATAGTCTAGGGTTACAATTTAAGAAATGTAAACCCTATTATATATAGACACAACCATCATTTCTAGGGTTAGAAATATATAATGAACCTTTACATAAAGAGGCCAATGTTTATACTAGAAATGGACTTGACATGCTAAGAACCCATACCTATGATTTTTTGAAGCTCCTTTAATGGTTGAACCTGCACACTTTTAAATAACCAACATTAACAATTTAAGACAGATATGACCTCTAATTTTGATGACCAAATCACTTGGGAACTACCACGTTCCTCCAAACCATGACCCGAAAATCTTCCTGGTTTTAATATGGATCCCCCTGAGATGTACTCCAACATGCAAGTAGCTTAGAGCTCCTAAGGTAAGGTTTTCTTATCTGGTGTATCAAATCTGGATCAGTTCTCCTTTTCCTTCTAGGAAATGTTTCTTCAAGAATTTACTTGAGAGAAAAAACACAGAAAATGACTCATATAATGATAGATCAGAACCCCAATCCTTTTCTTGGCTTGAGTCTTTATAGACAGACTTTTAAGTCAAAGGGATAGTTAAATCAAGAAACCTTAGTTTCTTGATTTAACCCTTTTCAATTACTTTGGGTAATTATTAATATTTTAACTGAGGAACATTCTACTAGTTCTTAGTTGGACTTTCATAGATATTATACTATGTATTAATCTTTAATAATAAATAATAATTGGTGGAGGTTCTCTTCTTTCTTTCATTTATGTATATTATTAATATATTTAATTCTTTATATATACCATGTATAAAGTACATAATAATATAGCACTTTGTTAACATTTGTCTTTGGGAATCATATACCATGATCTCTGGACCTAATGACACTTCTTCATTAAGTTGATTGGTAGATGGTTTAGGTCTACTAGGCTAGGCAACTCTAAAAATCCTTGCATGTTGGATTTCCCTCGTATAACATGGTATCTCTTTAGTACTTTGATGAGAATACATAAATTCAAATTTTCATTTAATCACTTATAAAAATGTATGATGAGATCAATATTTTTCTCAAGTTGTTTTCACTTGAAATTTATTAAATTCTTTTTAGTAATGCTAGCGCTTACCAAAGCCCATACTCAATGCTTTAACAGGGAGTTACAATTCAGTGCATTTCCAGAGCTCCTTGCTCAACACTATTGCTAGGATGTACTTGTACGATACACATAGGGATAGAATGGATAAGGATCTGATGCTCCAGAGCTTATGCTAAACATCAACATGGAAGGCTCTAGGGCTTATTCCCAACACATCAAATTATCTTTTCATGTGTTCCAGAGCTTCTCACTCAACATAAAGGTAAGTACTCATGTGCTTCGGAGCTTCTCTTTCAACACAAATCATCAATCACTCAAGCGTTCTAGAGTTATTTTCTTAACACAAAACATCTCATTAATCATGTGCTTCAGGGTCCATGCCCAACACAAACAAGCATATACATATATTATCAACAATTGGCTTATGCCCAATATATAAAACAAATAATCATGTTCATATGCAGTGGGTGCTCGAACCAGTATAAATAATAAAACATCAAGACAACGATCATAATCAATAGGCACGTGACTATAAGTGTTATGTCCAAAATTTGAGATATTACATCCCTCCCCGCTTAGAACAACATCGTCCCTGGTATTCTAGGCACTCGGTATGATATCATGAAACAAGGTGGGGTAAGCCTTTCTCATGGTGGTCTTGTTATCCCAAGTAGCCTCATAGCCCTCAAAGTTATTCCACTACACTTTCAATTGGACTATGGTGCACTTCCAGCTCTGGACCTCTCTCTTGTCCAAAATATCAGTAGACTCAGGGGAAAACTCCCCTTAAGGTTCCACCTATAATAGGGACCAATCAACAACATGTTTAGTGTCATAAACACATTTCTTTAACAAAGATGCATGGAAAACATTGTGGAATATTACATGCACGAGCAATGCTAGTTCATAAGCCACTGACCCTTTCTTGGCTAGTATTTCAAAAGGTCTGCAAAATCTAGGTGCTAACTTACCACACCTACCCAATCTCAACGAGATTCATTTGGCTTTTACTTTCAAGTAAACATGATCACCTATTTGAAAGTCCTTATATTTTCTTTTCCGATCCACATAACTTTTCTGGCGGTCTTTTAATTCTTTAAGCTTCACATGGACCTTGGTAACCAACTGTTCTAATTCCATCAACAAATCAGGCCCTAACATTAGCCGATCTGCTGAGCTATCCCAAGTAACCAGTGTTATACACTTCCATCCATATAGTACCTCAAAGGGACTCATCTTGGTGGAAGTATGATAACCATTGTTATATGCAAACTCAGTGAGGTGTAGGTAATCCTACACTTCATGGGATTGTTCATCACATACATTCAGAGAATGTACTCAATAATTTGGTTTACTCACTCTGTCTACGGGCGATATGCAGTGCTGAAGTTCAACTGCGTCTCCAATCCAAAGAATAAAGATCTCCAAAATTTTCCTGTAAACTTAACATCTCGATCCAAGATAATTGCCGTGGGTATCCCATGCAATCTAAATATCTCTTTCAAGAAGATATCAGCAATGTTCATGGCCTTGTAGTTCGACTTCACATGAATGAAGTGTGCTTCCTTCGACAACTTGTCAATGACCACAAAAATAGAATCATTTTGATTCTTACTTTTCAGTCAACCAATGATAAATTCCATACTAATGACCTCCCACTGACATTCCGGAATGGAAAACGACTGCTATAATCCTATAGGATGATAATGCTCATCTTTGACTAGCTGGAATTCCTGACATTTCGCAATAAGCATTGCAATGTTGGCCTTTAACTTAGGCCAGAAAAAGTGTCTCTTGATAGTGGATATCATCTTTTCATATCCCGGGTGCCATGAGTAAGGTGCCTGATGAAATTCCGTGAGTATGCTGGACCGAAGTTCCACTCCTTCTAGATCATACAAGCAATCCTTTGACCATAGCAATCCAAAATCATCTACCTTGTATTATTTTCATTGTTGAAACAACCTATCCTCTTCGAATTTCTTGAGGATCTCTACATAGAAGCGGTGAACTCCTTTGGCCGCTCTAATCTTCTCATGCAAATCTGCATCGGTTTGAATCACGGTCACCTCATAAATCATATGAGTTCATTGGCTCAAATCATAGGTAACCTTATTCTCTTTTCCCTTAATGTACTTAAGCTCTAAATGGCACTTGCTAAGGAAATCCAACCATCTGGATTGCCTCGCATTCAGATCCAGTTGATCAAATAAATACTTCAAACTCATATTGTTTGTCTTCAGAAGGAATTTCCTTCCAATGAGGTAGTGCATCCACATCCTCAAAGCATGGATGATGGCCCCTAACTCAAGATCATGCATAGGGTGATTTTTCTCATGCTCTTTCAACTTTCGTGATTCGTAACAGATCGCGTGATCATTCTACAAGAGGAATCCTCCAAGTCCTTCCTTCCTTGCATCCATGCAGAAAACAAAATCCCCATCGGGATCCGCATTTCGTAACACCGATGTGGTCATCAAAAGCTACTTAAGCTTTTGAAAGATTTCTTCACACTTAGCAGTCCGTAAGAATTTACCTTCTTTCTTCTGCAAAGCAGTCATGTGGCAAGTGATTCTCAAGAAGTTCTCAATGAAATTTTGATAATATCTGGCTAATCCCAAGAATGACCTAATGTCAGTGACACTAGTAGGGGTAGGCCAATCCTTTATGGCTTATTCTTTTCCGAGTCCACAACTATCCCTATCTCGAAGATAATGTGACCTAGATACTATACCTGTGGTTTGTAAAAATCGCATTTACTAAACTTAGCATAAATTTGGTGTTCTATCAACACTTGTAGTACTATGCGAAGGTGTTCTTCATGTTCTTCATCATTCTTTGAATAAACCAGTATGCCATCTATAAATACTAAGAAAAACTTATCTAGATACCTATTGAATATGTTGTTCATCATACACATAAAGTTCATAGGTGCATTGGTCAACCTGAATGGCATCACTGCAAATTTGAAGTGCCCATACCTTGTACGAAAGGCGGTTTTGTGAATATACTCATCATGAATTTGTACTTGATGGTAACCATATTATAGGTCAATATTTGAAAATATTTTGGATCCTCCCACCTGATCGAACAAGTCATTTATCCTAGGAAGTGGGTAAAGGTTCTTGATAGTAATTTTGTTCAACTGACGATAATCGATGCACATCCATATCATACCGTCTTTTCTCTTTACAAACAATATCGGTGCTCCTCAAGGGGACACACTAGGTCCGATATACCCTCTCTCTATCAACTCCTGTAACTACAGCTTGAGTTCCACCAACTTAGGTGCACTCATGCGTTAAGGGGCTTGGGAGGCTAGAACTGATCCTGGGGTCAGTTTAATGGAAAATTATAGGTCTCGTTTCAGAGGTAGTCTGAATATTTCCTCAGGAAACACATCCTTGAATTCTTCAAGAATAGGGAAGTATTCTATGCGTTGTTCCCTATCAAACTCTATGTCTCTGATGTTTACTGCAAACAACTTGCAGCCTTTCCTAATGCATTTCTTCGCTTGTAAGGCAGATATTTGTCTTACAGAAACTTTATTTGGAATTCCTTAAACCTTCACTTGGATCCCTACGCTATCAGTACACAAGATAGAGTTGTGCAAACAATCGAGCATGACATGGTGATGTTACAGCCAATCCATGTCGATAAGTACATCATATGATCCTAAAGGTAGGATATTCAGGTTCACTTTAGTAAGAAAACAAATCAGGTTTACCTCACATTCTTTAACGATTTCCAAAACTTCTTGTTTCGTACTGGTGTTTAACTATACCATCCAAGGTTTATCATGCTTAACTTTTCCTAGTTTGCATATATCAACAATTTTAGGTGCAACATAGCTTCAAAAAGAGCTGGGATCAATAAGTATTGAAACATAAGTGTTCAAGATCTTACATTCTATCTCAACAATCATAGCTTGATGATCTACCTATCGGCCATCCAATGGTGCATAGATCCGGGGTGTTCGATCTATGTCCTCGATAGAAGGTTCTTCTTGTAAGTTGTGCAAGACCCCACCAGTCTTGTTCTTACAATCTCAGGAATAATGAGGCCCGTTGCATTTCTAGCACTTGATCTATAGTGGGGTAGAATTGGCTCTACTTGCTACTAGTTTGTTAACATTAGCAGCTGGTACATAAGGCTTTGTACCAAATCTATTAAAGTTCTTGTTCACTTGAAAGTTGTTATTTTGATTTCTGTATGGATGTGGATTGGACCTAGGTTTACGGCTATCAATGAAGTTCTTAGACTTGTCTCGGTTTTGGTTTAGGTTCTCCTACCTTAGTTTTCCATGCTCATAACAGATCCTAGCTTTGTGCAGCATGGTATCCAAAGTCTTAGGAATGTCGAATTCTATCCTGTCCTGAAAATTGGGAGGAATAAATCCTAGGAACTACTAGATCTTTGCCTTTTCTTCTTTTATGTATGGTACATAATGCAATAGATCTAGAAATCTATTAATAAACACGTCCATAGTCATGGATCCCATGCATAGTTCATGAAACTCTTTCACTTTTCAAGCAAAGAACCTTTCCGACATACATTTTTCTTGGAAAAGCTTTTGGAAAGTATCCTAGCGTATTTTCTACAACTCATCTTTCTTGGTGTGTTTTACATCCCTCTACCATCTTGTTGTCTTACCATTTAAGTTATAGATGGCAAGTCGATCCTTCATCTCAATTTAATAGTTATGAACCTGGAAATACTTACACATGCCCAACAACCATTCTTCATCCTTCTCCCCAGTGTTTACTTCACCTTCATCGGTCGAAGGTCTTATTTTTCGAAACTCCCCATTAAGAATATCATTGCTTATTTGCTTCTTTCTTCAGGTAGAAAGAGATCCATCACTCGAAGGACTATGATGATCTCCTTTTGGTGCTTCCAGGGTGCATTCTTCCTTTTCCTCTCCTCTTGGGCTTCTGGCCCATTTTGGGTAAGGTTCTCTTTTGGAACTATTTGTGTATTGGGTCGGTTTACCCTGTGGAATTCCTCTCATCATATCTCTTAGTAAGGATTCATTTATAGCTTGTTTCTCCTTCCTTTCGTTCAGGTTGTCTTCTCTAAAACTTTTCAATTCAGCTTGAAGACTGTGTAAATTTTTCAAAACATCAGAGTCTAGCTCTACCACCATCTCTGCTTCCGAAGTGGGGGTGGTCATCTGTCCTTGTCGACTGTTTTCTTCCTCAGTATTCATAAACTAAACAGTGCTGTAGAAATTCCTGTAACTGCAAAAAAATTTAACAACAGCAAAAAATTTTGTTAGAAACCAAAATTTAATATAATACTTTATTTTCTTTGCGGTGATAGCTTGGTGCACCCATAGGGCTCTTAGTATTGAAACTGGGCTCTGATGCCACTTGTATTGTCCCCAAAAATAAAAAATAAAAATTATAGGCTAGTAAAAACTACCTAGACGGAACATTATTCACTTGCGAAACTCTATCGTGCACTTCATGTACCACTGTTTATTCGTAAGTTGTTCTTTTGTTCTGTCTTTTACTTTTAGTCATTATTTTAATGTATTTTACTTATGATGTCGTACTATTGTTTACTGCTTAGTATTATGTTTATAATTTTCTTGCTTATGTGTCGTCACTAGATTTATATGCCTCTTCCTTCCTACATTGTTGCACTTGTTAATTATAGAGTCCTGACTTAACTTTGTTCATGGAAACAAAGTGGGCGAAGTGGTAGGACTCTTTCTCCCATGACAGTTTGAGAGGTCAAGGTGTTTACTTGTTAGTAGGCTTACTTAGTTCTCTGAACTAAGGCACCTATTCTATTTCACATGCACTTCATACTTTCAACAGGGTCTTGTTTAACAAGTACTGGAAGTCTTGATCTTAAAGAACATACAACTGGTTATTTGATTCTTGTCCCTATTTGTAATTATGTGGAACTATGATATGATTTTGATATCATTTAATACAAGCAATGATTCCTATGAAATGGTATATTTGTGTAGTTCGTTATGCGTATTGTTTTATGAGTTACGTAATTTCCTTTGATGTTTATATTATTTATGAGATGTTGTTTATGATGGATTAGATAGAAATGTG
>LPNX010147759.1:475950-566631 GCA_001517045.1 Pseudotsuga menziesii
GTTGTTTATTTCATGGGATTGATTTGCTATTTGGTTTATAGTTAATGGGACAGACCTTGAAAGGTCTTAATGGTTTATTTAATCTTTGATTTAATTTATATTCCGTTTCTATTACTAAATACTTATATTTAGTATTCTGGTTTACTTGCTACTGTTAATAATTAGATGATTACTATCATTGTTCCTTTATTGGTGCTTTAGGTTGAAGCTAATATTTATATATAATTATATGAATTCCTAATTCTGAACTAGTTTGGAAATAAACTTAAACAAGTGTAATACCCCCGGTTTTGACCCCGGATGCATTAAAAGGTACATGATGTATATATTGTAATTAATCGTGGTGTGGAGCTAAAGGCAAAAGCCCCACCATCGATTTGGTTGTGTTATGTTTCGGCAATTGGGATAATTGTCGATGGTATATCATGCTATCCAGCACATAATATTTTTTGCACCATGTAAATATGCATATTAATTAAAATGAACCTACAGCCAACTACGACGGTGCAACGTTAATGAAAAGGGCATGATTTTCCTAAGGATAAGAGGGGGATTGTTAAACCTGGAACAAAACCATGAGAGTTCGAATCTGTTCGAGTGATAATGTAACATGATGTATTTTAATTTGGACATGTGTTGGGCTTGTATATCCATAGGATTCGATTCCTATTCCTATTTGTAATTATGTGGAACTATGATACGATTTCGATATTGTTTAGTACAAGTGGCGATTCCTATGAAATGATATAGTTTTGTAGTTCATTATACGTATTGTTTGATGAGTTACGTAATTCCGTTTAATGTTTATATTCTTTATGAGATGTTGTTTATGATGGATTAGATAGAACTATGGGTGCTTATATATATATGATCAGAGATTTGATATAAGACCACATGGATGGTCTCGATGCCTCCTTTGTTCATTTAATTATGATGTTGTTTATTTAATGGGATTGATTTTCTATTTAGTTTATAGTTAATGAGACAGACCTTGAAAGGTATTAATGGTTTATTTATTCTTTGATTTAATTTATATTCTAGTTCTGTTACTAAATACTTATATTTAGTATTCTAGTTTACTTACTGTTGTTAATAATTAGATGATTACTATCATAGTTCCTTTATTTGTTCTTTAGTTTAAATCTAGTAGTTATATATAGTTATATGAATTCCTACTTCTGAACTAGTTTGGAAATAAACTTAAACAAGCCTATACTGACAAATGAAATATGTGAGTAGAGTAATAAAGCCTAGGGAATGATTACTTAGTTACTGAAAATCAAATCCTAGTTTATAGTGAACATAATCTAAATATAGAAGTAATTACAGAAACAAACTTAAAGGTACAATCTTGGTACTATACAACATATGAGAATATTTACCGCCTAAGGGTACTATTTAAGAAATACAAACCTTAGCAGGTTCTAACCAGAGAATAAAAAACATAGGGTTAGGAGATGCATTGAGATCATTTACCTAGCATATACAACAATTAATCTAGCACATAGAATATACAGTCTAGAGCTACAATATAACAAATGAAACCCTAGGAGGTATAGACAGAACCATCATATTTAGGGTTAGAAATATATAATGAACCTTTACATAAAGTAGCCAACGCTTATACTAGAAAAGGACTTGACATGTAAAGAACCCATACCTATAATTTTCTGAAGCTCCTTTAATGGCTGAACCTGCACACTTTTAAATAACCAGCATTAACAATTTAAGACAGATTTGGCCTCTTATTTTGATGACCAAATCACTTGGTAACTACCACGTTCCTCCTAACCATGACCCATAACCGTTCTTGGTTTTAATCTGAATCCCCCCGAGCTAGACTCCAACATGCAAGTAGCTTAGAGATCCTAAGGTAAGGTTTCCTATCTAGTGTATCATATCTGGATCAGTTCTCCTTTTCCTTCCAGGAAATGTTTCTTCAAGAATTTTCTTGAGAGCAAACAAGTAGAAAATGACTCCTCTAATGATAGATCAGAACCCCAAGCCTTTCCTTGGCTTGAGTCTTTTTAGACAGAATTTTTAGTCAAAGGGACATTTAAATCAAGAAACCTTGGTTTCTTGATTTAACCCTTTTCAATTACTTTGGGTAATTATTAATATTTTAACTTAGGAACTGTCTACTAGTTCCTAGTTGGACTTTCATAGACATTATACTATTTATTAATATTTAATAATAAATAACAATTGATGGACATTCTCTTCTTTCTTTCATTTATTTATAATATTAATATATTTAATTATTTAAACATACCATGTATAAATTACATAATAATATAACACTTTCTTAACATTTAGCTTTGGGCATCATATACTGTGATCCCTAGACTTAATGACACTTCTTCATTAAGGTCAATGGTATATGGTTTAGGCCTACTAGGCTAGGCAACTCTAAACATCCTTGCATGTTGGATTTCCCTCGTATAACATGGTATCTCTTCAGTACTTTGATGAGAATACATAAATTCAAAATTTCATTTAATCACTTATAAATAAGTATGATGAGATCAATATTTTTCTTGAGTTGTTTTCACTCAAAAGTTATTAAATTATTTTATGTTACCCCTAGTGCTTACCAGAGCCCATACTCAATGCTTTCATAGGGAGTTAAAATTCAGTGCAATTCTAGAGCTCCTTGCTCAACACTAGTGCTAGGATGTACTTGTATGATACACATAGGGATGCAATGGCCAAGGATCTGATGCTCCAAAGGCTTCTTCTCAACATCAACATGGAAGGCTCTAGGGTTTATGCCCAACACATCCAATTATATTTTCATTTGTTCCAGAGCTTCTCGCTCAACACAAAGGTAAGTACTCATGTGCTTCGGAGCTTCTATCTCAACACAAATCATCAATCACTCAATTTCTCTAGAGCTCCTTGCTTAACACAAAACATCTCATCAATCATGTGCTTCAGGGTCCACGCCCAACACAAAAAAGAATATACAGATATTATCAACAATTATCTTATGCCCAATATATAAAACAAATCATCATGTTCATATGCAGTGGGGTCTTCGACTCAATATAAAAAATAAAACATCAAGATAATCAACATAATCAATAGGCACATGCCTATAAGTGTTAGGTCCAAAATTCGGGATATTACATAGTGCTCAGGATTCCAACCATCCAATTTGACAATTTTTGTGAATATAATCATTCAATAAAACATTACACTCTTAGACTCAGAAGATGAAACTTTTGAAGCAATCAAAGTTTAATCTATTAGAATCAGATAAAAAAAATGCAAATTCCCCTTGATTTCAATGTACTATTTTTTAATGTCATTGGCAGATAGAAAATGAGTCATTGCTAGATTGGATAGGTTTTCTGCAATAGAAGTGTGATAATCCTTTAAGAAAATAACAATGAAATAGGTGCATTCTTCATTAGATTCTTGATAGATGCTATGAATTACTTGAAAGGGCTCAATGCATAGATGTTGTAAAGTACCTGAAACGGGTCAATACTTGATCAGGTTTGCATCAATTTGATCTTTAACAATAGAAACAAATGCAAAATCTATTGATCCCTACCAAAACTTAACATGCTACAAAAAATGCATACTGAAACCGTTAGACCACAAATAAAAAGGTTTGAACAAAAGATAAATATATCATTTTTCATCACAAGAAACTAAAGGTGTTTTTGAGGAAATTTTTTTTATTTTAAGTGCTAAACAAACATGAAAGAAAAGACCAATTTCATGTCCATGTTTAGGCTTTCCTGAATCCAAATCCATATTCTCTTCTTAGATATGTCTCCAAACATCTTCTTAGATTTTACAAGCTTTTACTACTGAACCTTGAGAAGATCTAGGGTTTCAAGGTGTTGACTAGGGTTTTAAGGGGTTGACTAGGGTTTAAAGGAAAACAACTACAACTTGAAGAGATGATCCAAGAGCATATTGGTGGCCACCCATCAATTCCACTTGGACCACCACCATTTTTTCTTTCAGTTTTTAGCTTCCTTAATTGTAGCACAATTTACTATTTTTGGCAGTTTTTGGATCCTAAACTTCCAAGGCCATTTTGAGGCCCTAAACGACATTTTTTTGGCATCGAATGGTCAATCTATTATGAGTTTATTCTGGTGCTAGGATGTGCAATTATTGAAGGTAGTCTTTGAATAGATCTTTCTAATGATGTATCATGTGTGTCAAACAAAGATACTATGCCAAATTTATGACCCCGGGAAATTGATGTACCAAGCTACCCAACAGGGCCCATATTCTAGCGTTTCACCTCCTAGGGTTAGGTTTTTGGATGTGTATGGTTTTCCATTATTTCTTAATAACATATCGGGATTTGAGCCTCATTGTAACATAGAGTTCATAGGCATGTAGCCGCCACATCTCTTCTCAAAGATAAGCTACCAACACTCTAGCTAGTTTATTTCCTTCATGTCTATAAACAAGTTTCAGTTCTTTGATATTAATGAAATGAAGTGTTATTTCTGCTACATATTTGTTTTTATGGTTATTTGTGTATTTTGTTGTGTTCCTTCCTAAATCCATATCAAGAGAGAAAATCTAGGAAAGTCAACAAATTAAACAAAAGTGACCCTTACATGAGGTTCTATACATACCTAAGAGAGAGAGAGAGAGAGAGAGGTTCTGTACATACCTGAGAGAGAGAGAGAGAGAGAGAAGAAGTTGCATGATAGGTTTAGAAATGTATAAGAATCGGTACAACAATGAATATTAATGACAAAACTTGAATCACGATAGTAAAAGGAAGAAAGACACCTTACAATGATTCTATTTAAACAATGACAATATCCCGTGTTTTTTGCAGGGTTACATTGGATATATCTTCTCCACTGCTGAGGTGATATCTCAGTATCAAGAAATATGCGTATGTGTTGTAAACCATTCTATGCAAACCATTCTATGATCCTCAAAGAATTCTTGGGTTTTTCATCCTTCATGTTTGTAGGGTTTTCCTAGGGTATATCTTGTCTCTTATGGTTGATTTTTTTATGTGGTTGATTTATGTATGAGATTTATATATGACAAATATATGTAGCTAATTTATGAGAATCATATGTGCTCAAATTTATCATTAAATTTTTTTAAGTTCAAGCATCTTTGATTTTGTGCAAACATCAATATGGTATCAAAGAATAGGGCGCAAAAGAGCTTAGTTTTTTGCATCAAGAAAATACTACATAGATATTCAAGAGTTGAGAAAAATATTGCAACCATGACATTGATCTCCATTTTGCTGGAAGACCTCCTTGAAGGTACTTCCAACTTCAACACATGGAAGGAAATGGTGTTGAATATTCTTAAAGAGCATAATCTTGAAGGTTATGTATTCACAATGGTAGAGGATCCTACCACCAATGAATGGAGAATCAACTTCAAGAAGAATAAATAAAAGGCCAAGCATATCATCTTTATTCGATTAAATACAATCTCATGTCCATGATCATTCCATTGAAGACTACAAGGGAGTGTTTTGATACACTCACCAATATTTTTAAGAAGAAGCCATCGATTCAAGCAGAGGGGTGCATCCAAAGCAAGGTTGTGTACACTAAAGAGGAGAATCATGTCCTCATGGAAAGAGTGAAGAAAGGGATAAATCCTTTCACTGCAAAGAAGCTTTTTCATTCAAGTGAATAAAGGGCTTTGGTATTCTCTGCAAGGGTGCAGAGATCAAGAGGGAGCCAACACAAATCAATAAAAGATAAGTACTTTATATTTTGATTGTTATAGAATGTTACAAATCATATCCAAAGGTTTTTAATATGTTTCATGACTGTCATATAGAGATCTGTATTCCTAGACTTTGGAATTGTGTTGAGCATATACATTATTGTTTGTATTTTATTAGCATATTATCGATCTCACAAATCCATATTATGTGATATGATATAGGACTGATATAAGACTTATGTAGGACTGATATATACTTATATAGGATTGATATAAACTTGAAAATTTCCTTCATAAGACATGAGATAGAGAGATGCATGCTTGCTTCATGAGCTATGAACATAGGACTGCATGATTGGTCATAATATTTCAAATAGAGGGGTTCATTAGATATGAATATTGGGCTTCATATTTCCTTCGTAAAATATGAATTTTTGTACACATATAGGGCTGCAAAACATCACATAAGATATGAATGGGGTTATTGCACCGAGAGGCACTCTACAACCCAGTATGAGGGAGATCTTGTAATGTTTGTCAATATTGTTTTGTAACGTTTGTTACTAACAAACTAATCAAAAATTAAAATAAAAAAAATTATCCGCCAAAATAAATGTTGGCGAGAAAAACAACCTAATATGGGGGAGATGTTGTAATGTTCCTACCTACAAAACAATACAAGATTAAAAATTTAATTATCCGCAAAAAAAATGTGGGTCGGAAAAAAAACACAATATGGGGGAGATGTTGTAATGTTCCTACCTAACAAAATAATAAAAAATAAAAAATTGAGTTATTCCCAAAAAAATGTTGTCCTTGCACATGGTTTTAATACCATGTGCAAGGCCTTCTAAACAACCCATGGTTTTGTTGTACATGGGTTAGGACAACCTTGCAAATTGTTTTAAAACCATGTGCAAGGCCTCCTAAACAACCCATGGTTTTATTTTACATGGTTTAGGAGGGCCTTTCAAGTGATTTTAAGACCATGTGCAAGGCCTCCTAAACAACCCATGGTTTTAGGAGGGCGTTGAACATGGTTTTAAAACCATGTATGGATGATATGTCTTAATGTTCATTCCTAACAAAATAAAAAATAATAAAAAATATTATATGTCAGCCATAAATAATATTAAATATTATTATATTATATGTCGACCTTAAATAAAAAGATGTGTCTTTCGGTTTGAATCAAATCAATGGCTATATATATAAAAAACCAAAGTTGATAGCTCCTTGAGTGCAATACCTAAGAAGAGGTTTTCAGCTCCAGATATTTCATCCCTCTCGGCGCTTGATAGAGCCTATGATTTGGATCTAGTCTCGTGTCAAAAAATTTATTTAGTTTATGTGCATAAGTGTGTGAACCATTGTGAGTATGTTGAAGGTTTTCATGTGATTACATTTCTTGGTTATGTAATGTTCTTAATCATTTGAATATTTTTTTTTGTATGGAAAAACATATTCCCTTACCTACAAGAAGATGATGACATGGATTCATTCAAATGGATTATCCTGAAAAAGAGCAGGTTGGGAGGTTCATATGTTTCTTAGGAAGAAGACATAATAGAAGCCCTAATTCTATTTGAAGAAATGTAAAGACTCGTGAAGGTAATGTATTTATCTTAATTATATTCATATATGTGTTAGATATAGAGGAGTATGAGTCTTTGTGATGGAGGACTCAAAATAATTCTGACAACCTAGAGGTTGAGAGGAAGAAGCTAGATTTGCTAGCTCCTGGAAAAATCAGTGGAACTAGTTAATTTAACCTCATTTTATGTAGAAACCATGTATGGTACTCATATTCAAAATGAATCTATATGTAAAACTCAAAGGGGTTTTTGGTTCTACTGAAATTCTACATGTAGGAAGTTAGTTGTGAAGTATTTAACGACATTTCTTTGGGGATTGTGAGTGCATATAAGTACGTAAAAAAGCTGTGAAAGAAGAAGAAATCAGATGTGATGCTATTTTTGTAAAGGAACAAGTGAGGTAGGTCTCATATTCATTCATAAAAGTAATATTTTTCCATGAGTAACTAGACATACATGCCAAAATGTAAAGCCTACATTGATATTTGGCTCAAATTCATATCTTTCCTTTGAGTTAAATAAATTCATTCCAAAGGTATGCATTAGATAGTGATATCGCTTTTGTAGACAACAATATTGTTGCAAATGGTTATCCATGGCGAGGTATGGTTATATAGTGGTTCTTTTTTTTATTCTCAGACAATCTATAGCACTTGGATATGTTCTATCTAGTAGGCAAGTGCCACAAGTCCTTAAAGTTAAAGCTAAAGGACGCAAATGTTGAAAGGTAATGGAAAGTGTTGTGAAAATTTAAATTGTTATCGAATCAAATAGTTATGGACTCGAGAGTGCAAAATGTGATCCAAAGGTATGGCGATGATATATTGTCATAATATGTACGATTTATATATATTTTTAATTCCTGTAAAATGTATCCTCTGTAACTTACTCACTTACAATTAATACTTTGTAAATTTTAAGTTACTAGTTTGTTAAAATTGCCTGATTTAGTAGTGTTGCGAGTGCTTTAAAACAAGTTACCACAAATTTGTTTCCCATGGTTTTAATGTTATTGGGAGAGGAATAATTAATAAGACCTCCAGAGTACTTAAGAGAAAATATTTCTAATGTATAATTAAATTCAAATGTTATGGATTGATTGATATGTGTGAATGTAAATGATTTTAATAAGTATGACATTAATGCAAATGGCAATGAATGGAAGTGAGCGGTGGGAAATGAACATAAAAGGGTGGTGCAAGCTAACTAACCACCTCAATTTTCAATGAATTTTAATATATACATTTAACAATCCTAGTTTCCAAAATTTAAATCATCGACCCAAAAATAATCCCTAAAAGTATCAACCAATAAAAAAATATGTTAGAATTAGTAATAAAATAATTAACAAACTATGAAAAAACATTAAAACATATCAAGAAATATATAAAATTAAAAATAAATTAATAAAAAATCAACGCATATCGAAAACAATAATTACCTTTCCTTTGAAAAAATAAAATGATGATATTTGATATTAACCTTTAAAAAGATTTATCAAAAATATATATATAAAAAGTTAAAATCAAATTAATAAAAAATCAACGCATACCGAAAACAATTGTTACTTGCACTTAACAAAAATAAAGTGATGATATTTGATATTAACATTTAAAAATATTTATTTCCATTTATTTCCATGAGATACATTCAACACTGATGTTAACCTTTAAAGTGATTTATTTCCATGGCATACGTTCAAGAGTGATGTTAGCCTTTGAAGAGATTTATTACTTTCAAAACCATATGAAAGTATTTAAATACACCTTCCATAGGCTATTATGCAAGCATTTAAATCTTTTGATAACTTTATTTTGTTTCTTTTGAAACCACATTTAAGTATGCTCTCATATAACGTCTTTATAAGAGTTTGACTTTTATGATTAATAATCGGTGACATTAATATTTGTGACTTTTGCTTTGTCGCACGTTATTTAACCTCAATTCTTAATTAGTATGTGAAATAAATATTTGGTGACTTAATACATAAGTTTTTAAATAATTTTTTTATTTGTATTTTACTTTCTAAATTGGAAAAAATTAATTATAAGTATAATTAAAAACTATCTTCTTTAATGATAACATCAGCTAAGTATCTACATTTTTTAATGGAGATTAAGTGGATCTCATCTAATTGCATTTCTTTTTTTTAACAAGAAAAATGATATACTTGATATTCATGTTAGAATCAAAGTATACAATGGATATATTATGGAGTTTTTTGTTTACAAGTTACAAAAAGAACTAACGAGTTTAAGGATATAACACCACTTCAAACTCTACAAACAATAAAATTGTTGTCAAGTTCCCTATTACAGGACTGTCAAACTATGCATATAGCATCATCACAAAAAAACTGCTCAAAATAGCAAAAAACAGGAAGTGACCAAAGGCAAAGGCCACAGGAAAACGAGCATTGGTGGCAATGATGGCACATTAATGACATTTCCTTTTTTGTCCATCCAGCCCCAAAAATGACCGAAGCAAGGAAAATATTTGCTGCTCTTCGTAGGTCCCCACTACCTTCTCCTCTTTGGAACACTGCTGCACCGAACTGAAACACTAGTGAGCCCCAAGAAACGCCTCCTTGCCACAAGCACCATCACCACGTCAAATAGAGGTACCCCTCCACACACCAACTTCAAGCCACAAGAAAAGGCCCCGCCATAGATTGACACCCATGCCATGCCACCATCATCGATCCACATGAACTTGCCCCACTAATAGGATCCCCTCTCATATCATAGGATAGCACCATCAGGCCCCACGCCACAGGAATTTCACACCAATGAGCCACCACCACGCTCCAAGCAAAAAATCCACATCAGATATGCTCGTCATCTAGCTGTAACCAATCTCCACTCAAAGGATAAGGGGTAGGTTGTAATGTCCCTTTTTGAAATTTTATTAAAATGCCCAATTTTCCAATTTTTTCACAATTTTGGCTCTGGATGAGTTTTGATGTCTAGACCTCCAAATTGACCCAAATGCTTCCAAATTTTCTCTGAAGGTACATGACTGATAATATAACTTAAATATCATTCTAATGTATGTTTTTTTACCTCCCAATTACTTCTGCAAACTTGTTTAATGTTCTGTTCAAAGTAGGAGTCTTTACTAGCAATTTGAGGCTCCAATTCCCCCTGGATAATTGTCGGAAATGGCTTCACAAATGATCCCAAAGTCACTTGAATTTATGAATAGAGGTTGGGTATGTGTAAGATACTTTTTCAAATTCTCATACGCATCATGGTTTAGTTTACACAAGCTGTTATGACTCTTTCCAAAACAACTCCGAAGTCACAATTTCGACCCTTGGGGAAAATGCACCAAATCTTCTCCCAATGCAATAAAAATGAGTAAAATGGATTCCAATGCTCAAGTACTGAACATGAGACTTGAAATGCACATTAATTACAATCCATCCATCATACATTTATCATATATACCTTCCTCCATTCGAAATAATAAGCATTACCATGGCATATATCAAAATGGAGTGGAAATGGTCATTGTTTGCTAATTAAAAGTCATTTTGACATACAACTCTTGGGAATTTATACTTAAAACTTTCTGAGAATGAATAAAAGAGAATATTGAACTGATTACAATCAGAAATGGACAATAATCATCAGCATTACAATGGTTCACAACAAGATAGTGGGGAAATGACACTATTTCTTCATTGTTCAACATTTTTACATGAATTCTTTTGGGTATTTCGACCTCAGAGTATTCTGAACATGAAATACAAAGCATATACATCAGCACATAATATAATTGGCATTATAATCTTCCCCAAAGAGATCAATATCTCACCCAAAGCGCAATCCCTCCATTGGCATGAATATGGTGTGAAAACTGAAAATAGTCGAGAGAGAGTGCTGCCATAGAAGAATCGACATGCTTCCCTATAGATTACACCTTAAAATAAGAATCCATTAAAGCTCCATGAAAGACCTGATTTTCCTTTCCAAACACAAACTAGGATGGGAATCTTTCACCCTTGAAATTGGCTTAAGCAAGAAAACTAGTCATCCACTAGCTCTCACAATTCACAAATGAGCAAAAGCTTCTTCTCATGGCTGATTCTTGTATTTTATAAACATTATTAGCCTTATAAGGTTCCAAATCCATCCATAAACCAAATCCAAGTCGAAATGGTGTGGCTGCTCATGCTATGCCACGTGGCCTCTCTCTTCACCTTCCTTCTTCTCCCAAATTTGAGTAGGAGCCTCTTTACCTTCTCCAACTCCCAAATTAGACCTCTAAGATTCTATATTCAGTCCTGACATGTCATTATTTCAGCCTTCATATCTGTCTTGTGTCATAACTGTCATAGAATCTCCATCATTGGTGTCATAGATGTCATAAATGTAAGGGGAATCTAGCCAAGTGTCCATGAAAATCCCATTTGGCTCTTCCTCTCCCATGTAAGTTACAATTCATCCCAAATTATACCTATGAAGCATATGGAAAAGTATATTAACCTTATAATCCATCCAAAGAGTTAGGCTTCCCATATATTCGAATTTGCAAGAGAAAGATACCATTTAACATAGGAATTCTAGCTAGTGTGGGACCCATAGTCTCCATGTGTCTTCATGCTCCATTGCCACTTTCATTTTATCTTGTATTTATTTAATAAGCTACATTATTAAATATTTATCCCCTTCTAATGTCTAAACATCATTTATTATCCCCCTTATTCCAAATCTCAAAGCTTCCATCCCCAACCTAGGAAATTAGTGCTTTTCCTCCTTGGCAATTATTTCACTTTTAGCATCCATTTGACAACTTTCATGAATATGGAAAATGTGATTTGGCCATTGTGACCCAATGAGAAATTTGGGACATTACAAATCCTCCCTTCCCAATATTGCTTGTCCTCAAGCAATTTCAAACATGGTTGTTGAAGAACCTGCTATCTGTATGATTCTTTGAAGTTGCCACTGAGTTGCCCACCTTGAGTCTTTGAGATTTCATGAATATTTTAGAGAGGAGCCACCATGCTTTCTGCTGCACTACTCTGATTAACATAACCTTATTAAGGAGGTGCCTCACCAATAAATCATGAAAGTGCTTATACCTCCCATTGAGTAGACTACCATTTGCCAAGTGCATACATGCTTCAAGTGATCAATCAAATCTGCTCCAATGACATAGGTGAGGATCCCATGTCCTATAATGCTACTCCCAAATAATTTAATATGCATCAAAATAATAATCAGCCATTTTTTCTTTCATCCAAGAATTGAATGAAGAACCTCCACCAAAATATGAACCAAATAAGGAGCAAATAAAACACAAAGACTTCAAGTGTCTCAAAGAAGTCTCATTAATACACCCATGAATATGTATATCATCATGAAATAACGGAGGATGTTGCTTCCAATAATAATTTTCTTCAATAACATCCCTCTTCACCCAAGTGTTGGATGAAGTTCCTCCAACATCAAATGAACCAAGTGTTGAGCAAGAAAAACCATGAGTCTTCAAGTGAGGCAAATGAACATCATAGGTGCACCCATGTAGATGTGTATAATCATAATGTAAACAAGGATTCTGCTACAAATGTAAATAATATGGTTCTCTAATAATTCCATCATCAAAAGGAGAAATATAATTTCCATGCTCTTCATGTGGCACCATCAAAAATAAACCTTTCACCCATCCTTCATTAGGATGACTACTACAAAATTTAGAAGTGTAGGATGTAGGAGAAATAACCAACTCATCCAAATGATCAGTAAGTGAAAAATTGTCATAATGTGAAGTATCCATAGGGGTAGGATTAATCACCTCCCTAGAAAATGCAAAAATATCCTCATGGATTGGTTCCAAGGTGGTGGAATTATGCACTTCTTCAAAAATTGTTAACCATTTTCAAGAGGCAACTCAAGTTCATCTTCCACCATTACTAGTGATTGGATCTCATCACTATAATCCTCAAGCACATCTAGAACCTAAATTTTTTCATGTTTCTCATGATCCATCATGTCATTAGAATCCTCCAATCAATCTACCTTATGAAAATCTGAAACATCGGAGGAAAAACAAGTGTCTTGCAACTTTTCAAGAAGTTACTCATTTTGAATTGTGAGCTTATCAATAACTTCATTATTCTTCAAGTAGGATTAATGTAACCATTCAATAAGCTCAATGGAATTTTTTCTATCAAAAATAAAAGACATGAAATTACCTTTGATGTTGCACATTGCTCTTTGGATCTTCTCCCTATCTTCAAGGAAGGATGGATCCTCCAAGGAAGTAGCTCTCCAACAAGAATTTGATGCCAATGCTTGAGTGTCATGGAGTATGATAAGGGCCTCTTGTATCTTATTTTCATTCATATTTAAGGACCCTTCAAGAAAATTAGGCTCTTGCAAATGAACCTCCTCATCTTCTTCCTTCTTGCTTGGACCAACTTCATGAAGATCAAGCGGTGATGGGGAAGTTGATCTTGTTTCTTCTTCAACTACTACAAGGTATTCATTTTCATGTTTAATGGAATTTTGGCTTGCAGCAACATTTTGAAATCTGATCTCCACGTCACCAACATAGAGTTGTGAGCACCCATCAGTAGGTACTCCATATTTCAAGCATCCATCATTATATTCTCTTTGTTTCATTTCCATGGTAGCATGTGTCTCAAAATCATCTTTAGTATTTTCAATAAAAACTTCTTCATACTCATGTGATGTCTCTTCAAATTTTTCAGAGTCATTTCGGAGTGGATTTATATCATCTTCATGTACTACTTCTTCTACTACACATATTTCAGAACTAGGTGGTTCATGGGTCTCCTCCTTTCGCTCATTCAAGCAAACTGATGCATTTTTCCCCTTGGTTTTCTTAAAATCAATATATTTTCCCCAAATTTGGATAGCCAAAAATTCAAATCCTTTCATAATATTCTTGGTCATGTCTTCAAATATAGGTTCCATGATTTTTATTATCTCCTCACCATCATATGAGGTTCTCTTTTCATGCCTAGTCATAGTTTCAAAAAAATTGTCTTCTTCTCCTACCTTTTTTTTCCCTTCAATAAAAGCACTTTTGGGTTTAAATATATAATGGCGGTCCCTTAATTATTGTACTAATAAATATCAGACCAAATCATGTGCCAATATAATGCTCTAATACCACTGTAATTTTCCCTTTTTGGAACTTTATTAAAATGCCCAATTTTCCAATGTTTTCACAATTTTGTCTCTTGACTAGTTTTGATGTCTAGACCTCCAAATTGACCCAAATTCTTCCAAATTTTATCTGAAGAGACATGAATGATAATATAAATTAAATATAATTCTCATTTATGTTTTTTGACCTCCCAATTACTTCTCCAAACTTGTTTAATGTTCTGTTCAAAGTAGGAGTCTTTCCTAGCAAATTGGGGCTCCAATTCCCCCTGGGTAATTGCCGGAAATGGCTTCACAAATAATCCCAAAGTAACTTGAATTTATGAAAAGAGTATGGGAATGTGTAAGGGAACTTTTCAAAGTCTCATATGCATCGTTTTTGAGTTTATACAGGCTGTTATGACTCTTTCCAAAACAACTCCCAAGTCACAATTTCGACCCTTGGGGAAAATGCACCAAATCTTCTCCCAGTGCAATAAAAAAGAATAAAATGGATTCCAATGCTTAAGTACTGAACATTAGAATTGAAATAAACATTAATTACAGTCCATCCATCATACATTTATTAGAGATACATTCCTCCGTTTGAAATAATAAGAATTACCATGGTATATATCAAAATAGAGTGGAAATGGTCATTGTTTGCTCATTAAAAGTCATTTTGACATGCAACTCTTGGGAATTTCGACTTGAAACTTTTTTAGAATTAATAAAAGATAATATTTAACTGATTCCAATAATAAATGGACAATTAAATTCTCTCCCAATTCGAAATCATCAGCATTACAATGGTTCACAACAAGATAGTGGGGAAATGACACTGTTTCTTCATTGTTCAACATTTTTACATGAATTATTTTGGGTAATTAGACCTGAGAGTATTATGAAATTAAATAAAAGAGAATATACATCATAACATAATATAATGTGGATTATAATATTCCCCAAAGAGATCAATATCTCACCCAAAGTGCAATCCCTCCATTGGCATGAATATGGTGTGAAAACTGGAAATAGTTGAGAGAGAGTGCTGCAATAAAAGAATCCACATGATTTCATGTAGCTTAAACCTACAAATAAGACTCCATTAAATCCCCATGAAATACCTGAGTGGCCTTTCCAAACACCAACTAGGATGGGAATCTTTCACCCTCGAAATTGGCTTAAGTAAGAAAATTAGTCATCCACTAGCTCTCACAATTCACAAATGACAATTTCACAAATGAGAAAAAAGATTCTTCTCATGGATGATCCCTGTATTTTATAAACATTATTGGTATTATATGGTTCCAAATCCATCCATAAACCAAATCCGAGTTGAATTGGTGTGGCTGCTCATTCTATTCCATGTGGCCTCTCTCTTCACTTTCCTTCTTCTCCCAAATTTGAGTAGGAGCCTCTTGAACTTCTTCAACTCCAAAATTTGAACTCTAAGATTCTCTATTCAGTCCTGCCATGTAATTATGTCAGCATGCCAGCCTTCAGATCTGAATTGTGCCATAAATGTCATAGAATCTCCATCATTGGTGTCATAGATGTCATAAATGTAAGTGGAATCTAACCAAGTGTCCATGAAACTCCCATTTGTCTCTTCCTCTCCCATGTAAGTTACAATTCATCCCAAATTCGACCTATGAAGTATATGGACAAGTATATTAACCTTTAAATCCATACAAAACATTAGGCTTCCCATATATTCAAATTTGCAAGAGAAAGATACCATTTAACATAGGAATTCTAGCTAGTGTGGGCCCCATAGTCTCCATGTGTCTCCATGCTCCATTGCCACTTCCATTTTCTCTTGTATTTATTTAAAAAGATAAATTATTAAATATTTATCCCCTTATAATGTCTAAACATCATTTATTATCCCCCTTATTCCAAATCTCAAAGCTTCCACCCCCAACCTAGGAAACTAGTGCTTTTGCTCCTTGGAAATTATTCGACTTTTAGCATCCATTTGACAACTTTCATGAATATGGAAAATGTGATTTGGCCATTGTGACCCAATGCAAAATTTGGGACATTACATAGGTTAGCTATGGAAATAACCCTAACCACCTTTAACATTCCTAAACGAGAATCTCAAACCCTAAGAGCATTACTGAAAACAAATCTTCCCTTATGTCTATAAGGAGATGACTAACTTGTTAGTGTTGAGACCAGGTGTCATTGCATTTATATGACATAGTAAATTTAATTACTTAGTTCTTAACAAATGAGAATCCCTAATAACCCTCACTAAATGATCATTTTCTTATTTTCCTCTTTTACATTTTATCTAAAATTAATTGTTTTTAAATTATTTTCTTGATTTGAATACTTACAAATTCATTGATATTATTTCATACTTATCTATAAATTAATTAAAAAAATGGAATTATGGTGAAAATTTTAAATTGTATTTTATTTAGACATATTCAAAATATATGCATGGCATTGAAGTTTACAATTTAAAATATATATTTAAGTACTTAATTTGATTTAGTAAATTTAAAATTTTATTTATGTGTGCAACATAAAGTTGGAGTTGGGATCTAGGGTTTTTAACTTTGATTGCTAAGGTGTTTTTGGACCTAGGGTATGACTTTTGTTGGGTAGCATGGTTGATATAAGTATTAGACTAATAAAAAACTGATTTGGATGAACATGACATATTTTCTAATCCACTTGCATTAAATGTTTATAATAGTTTATTGGAGGAGAACATTTTGTCACTATCAACGGTAGGGGTAGACTTCTTTTTTGGATGGGGTTGTTTCACTCAATGATCTAGGTTGGGGAACATATTAGGAAATCAGGTCCATTGGTGGTTAGTAAGTGTTAGTCATATCATGATAGATTATGTATCATGAATTGTTGGATCACATGTGACCTTGAGGCTTCTCCATTGTTTATGACTCAAAAAGAGACTTTGGATGTTTTGGGTGAATTGGATGTCGTTGACTCACAGCATATTAGTATTAATGATGTTTTTATTGGTAGGTGAGGATATTTTACTTATCTTCAAAGTATTATCTAGGTGTTATGTCATTGATATGTTCTCCTTTGACCATCCGAGAGAAAGGTTTAGTAAAATGTAGCTCTGGTGTGGTGGTTGGATGTGATAACAAAGTGTCCTTAGACACACAAGTTTTATTAATGAGAGAAGACATTACATAAAATTATATGTGAGGGATAAGGGCCAAAATCCACCTCATATCACATGGAAGTGAGTATAAAAAAACTCAACTTCTATAGTTGTACAAGTAGTTTCTAAAACTAACATGGAAACCTAATCACATAATCACTTTAGTGTGATAAGTGACCATTTACATAAATAATTTTTCCCTAAAATATAGTCCTAAGTTCAAATTTAGGATCACATTTTGTAACAATACCCCCTTTGATCCAAAATTTCTCTTGAGAAAAAACCAAGTTTGATTTTGAATTTGACTTGAAAATTATTGAATTTTGATTTTCTATTAGACATTATTTTGGTTTGATGATTCCTTTTATGAAAATCGTTCTAATGTAATGGCACTTTGTATCACCATGCTTTGTATTTTAGTGAAACACCATATTTTCGGCTAGACTTATCGATGATTGATTGCCTATCAATAATGAATTAGTTTCATTCAAAAGAATACCAATATCTAGTAAAATTAACCACAACTGCTCTATTTCACACACTTCTTAGTGAGCCAAAATAAATTATGCTTCTACTATTCAATTTGCAATTGTTTCAAGTTTCTTACAACTCCATGACATAACAATTGACCCCATATTCATTAAATACCCCGAGGTAGAACCTATGTCAACTAATTATTTGAAATTTTTTGCATCTGAGTATGTAACAATTATAAAAAAAAATTATTTTGTACATAATCCCAATACCCTTAATTCCTTGAAGATATTGAAGTGCCATTTTAGTTCCATTATAATGAATTAATATGAGTTCTTGCATATACCTGGAAAGTGTACTGATGGAAAATGATAAGTATGAATGATTGTTTGTCAAGTAGATTAAACTTCAAATTAATTTTCGGTACTCAGTACTAATGACAAGTCCCCCCCTTAAAAATTTGAGAGTTTCAAGTTCTATTACATGGGAGTAAGAGAGTTTTTAAATCCTCCATTTCAAAGTTTTTCAATAACTCTAAGGCCAATTTAATATGAAAAATAAATATACTATGACCTTTTTGTACTACTTCAACTCGAAGATAGTAATGAAGTAACCCTATATTAGTCATCTCACCACCTATTTTAAATTATTGCTTTACCCGAAAGATATGACCATCATTATTCCTTGTTACAAGGAAATAATTAACATACATACCAAAATTACTATGTGATTTTCTTGAATCCGAACATACAATGTGTCATCCAATTTACTCCTAAAAAAAATATTTTTTGAAGATATTGATGCAATTTAGCATATGAAGCTCTTGGATCTTGCTTCAATTCTTATAATTCATTAACCATTGGGAAAGGAAATTTTTACATACATTTGTTTCACTTTCCATCCAATTTGTAAGGCTAAGGAAAGCACCATCAAAATAGTGTCCAACTTAGTTGTTGGAGTGAAGGTTTTTTTCATAGGCAATCCCTTCTTTTTTAGCAAAACCTTGTTCCATTACTCAATTCTTAAACTTATCAATTTCACCATATGCCTTATATTTTATTTATAAACACATTTGCAGCCAATGGGTTTTACATTGGGAGGACAATCAACAATTTTCCAAATGATCTTGTTCTTAATCAATGTCTCATCTTCACTTTCAATTGCCTATCTCCATTTTTCATGTTCAACAACCTCTACAAAAGTGGAGGGCTTTGTAGCCACATTAGTTGTAAGAGACAAATTCACTTGATCCAACCTTGATCTTCTGGTATATGTTTGATGTCTTTCATCATCTTTGACTTCCTTAAGAATATGAATTTGTCACTTTGGAACCTTGTGTGCAACTTGTGATGTAATTTTACTTGAGTTGTAACAACTAAGTCAACTTGTAAATATTTTTGTAATTCTTCATGTTCCATTTTTTCCAAAGTATATATCAAGCCAATAATTATCACCTGATGTATGTCTGTGTTTCATTCTTTGTAGATCCAGAGTCACCTTTTGCTCCAGTTGACTAAGTAGTTTAGCATTTTCTTTTTTCACTTAGACTTTATGTTTCATCGAAGATAAGATATTGACTAATAATAAAGTTACTTCTTATAGAAGTTTGTATACCACTTTTTATGTTCAAAATACTATATCATCATGCTTTCAATACTCCTTGAACCTAACTTAGTTATTTTCTCTTTTGGAATAATGGCATACCATACTAAACCAAAAATTCTAAGATGTTTGTTTTTTTGTTTCAATCCATACCAAGCCTCAAAAGGAGTAATTCCATGCAAAGAAAAAGGGAATATATTCCTCAAATAAATAAATGTGGGAATAGGTTCAACAAAAAAATAGAGTTCATGCATTTAAACATCGTAATTTCTCTAGCCATGCCCATGAATGTTTGGTTCATTCTCTCAATTATGTCATTTTGTTGAGGAGTGTAGGAGTCAGTCAATTGTCTCACAATTTTGTTTTCCTTGAAGTATGATTACATTTTAGTTAAAGTGAATTCTCTGTTGGAGCATGATTGTCGTTAGACCAAAACCTGCATGTGTTAATCTCTGATACATTCATCAAATTTAGGACCTGCGAGAGGGGGTTAACCCATATCTTGAAACTCATAGAGAGCGCTAGACGCAAATTCGAACATCTTCCCCCCATCAATACCTAGGTGAGTTTCAAACTCAAGACTTGTCACTTTGTCACCATTTTTTGGAGCATGATTTCCATTAGACCAAAACCTACATGCATTAATCTCTCATACAATCACCCAATTTGGGGTCCATGAGAGGGGAGGTTAACCCATGTCACAAAAATCATGGGGAGCACTGGACGCAAATTCCAACATTCTCCATCACTATTAGTGTGTAAGGTGGAAATGTTTTATTTGATTGATTTTTCAAATATTTCAACTTCTCAAATACCTATGACTTTTCCTTTAAAAAATACACACCCAAACTATCTTGCTAAAATCATTAATGAAAATAAAAAATATTTACATCTCCCAACTGAAGTATCCAAAGGTCCACAAATATCACAATGAGCAAGTTATAATCTTCTAGTTTCCCTCCAAGTGTAGGTAGAAAATGAAAGCCTACTTTGTTTTCCAAAAATACAAGCATGAAACTTTATGTTCTCTTTCCAAATGTTGACATTACCTTCACCATTCATTGTTGTTGAATTTGAATGAGACTATCGGCATTTATGTTTCCAAAACAATTTTTCCATAACCTAACATATGTTATTCTATTCTCAACTACCCCTGCAAATTCCTTCATTCGTGGAATGATTAATCCTATCATCCTAAGAATTTTTCCATATTCGTATCTTCTCATGATTATCTTTAGTCCGTCCTTTTTTGAACTGATCATGAGAATCCCTTTTTCCATCACAATTTTGTCCTAATTGGTGATATAATACGAAAGGAAATATTTTTTTCTTAAATGTAGGTACATATTATGCATTCGAAATCGTTTTTTTTATTCTTAGCCAAAAAAACTGAACTGGACCTTTACCACTAGGCTTGTGCATGGCATCATTTGCATAAAATATTGAATTTAAGTTCCAAAAATAAATATTTTGAAAAGGCATGTGTTCAATGTCCCATGTATCTAAAATCCATGCACACTTATAGTCACTTTGAAAAGAATAATTTGTTCCCAATGAATTTTCTTCCTTTGTATGATAAGAAGTACTATGAAAACATACTCAAAATTATCGTTTTCGTCTACATTTTAAGGACTTCTACAATTTTAGGAATAACGTCTTGTTTTATTTCCATGAAAACAAGCATTTTCTAAAAGGTTGGTAAGCATAACCTTTTCAAACAAAAAACCCTATTAAGTTCCAGTTATGGAATTTTTCTATAAAAAAAATGATTATGGAAAACCTGGTTGATAAATCTTGGGGAATAGGAAATCCCACTTAGCAATCAGTATGAATGAGAGAAGAAAATTAATAGTTGTTTTTTTGTCCTAAGGTTTTCATGAAAAACGAAAACGTTAAAATCCTTGTTTATAAAACCCCATTGCCACATAAAATGACTAATTTGTTCATCAATTTGTGCTCAACTTGAAAGAAAAGTTAATTCTTGTCAACATTGATAACAACCAAATTATTAGTTCATAGAGTAAAAGTATCTAATTACCCACTAAGAGGAGAAATATGATCCATTTCGCAAAGAAAGCTTGTAGTGCTCGACAAAGAAGGACTGATGATTTACAAACACATTGACCCCAAACTTGCTATCAACTGAAAAAAGGAGATAGCATATTAAACAAGAAAAATTAGAAATGGGAGACACCAATAGTGTTTCCTATAGTTTCTCTTCCCTTTCCACTATGTTTCGACATGGAAAACCACTTGAAGCATATAGTTGCACTAATTATAGGTAATTGGATCAATAATTAATTGAACTCTTAGTTGAGGAAATGAAATTTTTTTAAAGAAGACAACTACAGGAAGAATAAATGGAGAAGGTTTTCAAATTCAAAAGAGGGGAACGAGCTCCAAAAGTTGAGCAAAGTGCACTAAAGGAAATTGTTCCATAGAACAGAAGCAATGGAAAACGTCACTCTGGAAAAGGAGAGGAAGAAAGATATTACAAGTATAATATGACTATAGTGTCTTATAGCTCCATAAACAACCTCTAACTAATCTATAAAATGGTTGGAATAAGATGAGTCTAATGCATGACATTTCGCTAGAGTTTTCAACCACACTTGGTTTTTCTACGATACATTGTGTGTATGGTATGGATGAGTAGTTTCTCATGTTATATGTTTTATTTTTCCATTAAGTACTATGAGATTCTAAAACAAGAACCACATTATTAAATAAAACGAGAATCTAATGTGATTATTTGACCATTGGAATATCGTTTGCCACTAGGCTTGTGCATGGAATCATTTGCGTAAAATATTGAATTTAAGTTCCAATCTTAACAAGTCCAAAATAAATATTTTTGAAAATGAATGTGTTCAATGGCCCATGTATATAAAATCCATGCATCCTCGAAGTCACTTCAAAAAGAATAATTTGTTACCAATGATTTTGCTTCCTTTTTATGATGAAGTACTATGAAAACATACTCAAAATTTTCATTTTCTTCAGCATTTTAAGGACTTCTACAATTTTAGGCATAGTGTCTTGTTTCATTTCAATGAAAACAAGTTATCATTTTCGAAAAGGTTGGTAAGCATAACCTTTTCAAACAAAAAACCCTATCAAGTTTCATTCATTGAATTTTTCTATAAAAAAAGGATTGTGGAAAACCTGGTTGAGAAATATTGGGGAATAGGAAACCCCACTTAACAATCAGTATGAATGAGAGAAGCAAAATAATAGTTGGTTTTTTTCCTAAGGTTTTCATGCAAAAGGACAACGTCAAAATCCTTGTTTATAAAACGCCATTGCCACATAAAATTACTAATTTGTTCATCAATGTGTGCTCAACTTGAAAGAAAAGATAATTCTTGTCAACACTAATAGCAACCAAATTCTTAGTTCGTAGAGTAAAAGTATTGGATTTTCCACGAAGAGAAGAAATATGATCCATTTTGCAAAGGAAGCTTGTAGGATTTTCTAAAAATCCTTTGCTCAACAAAGAAGGACTCATGAATTACAAACACATTGACCCCAAACTTGCTAGCAACTAAAAAAAGGAGATAGCATATTCAACAAGCAAAATTAGAAATGGGAGACACCAATAGTGTTTCCTATAGTTTTTCCTCCCTTTCCACTATGTTGCCACATGGAAAACCACTTGAAGCATATAGTTGCACTACTTATAGGTAATTGAATCAATGGTTAATTGAATTCTTAGTTGAGGAAATAAAGAGTTGTCAAAGAAGATAACTACAGAAAGAATAAATGGAGAAGGATTTCAAATTCAAAAGAAGGGAACGAGCTCCCAAAGTTGAGCAAAGTGCACTAACGGAAATTGTTCAATAGAAGAGAAGTAATGGAAAAGGTCAAACTAGAAAAGGAGAGGAAGAAAGAGATTACAAGTCTAATATGACTATAGTGTCTTATAGCTCCATAAACAACCTCTTAGTAATCTATAAAATGGTTCGAATAAGATGAGGCTAATGCATGACATTTCGCTAGGTTTTCAACCGCACTTGATTTTTATAGGGTACATTGTGTGTGTGGTATGGATGACTAATTTCTCATGTTATATGTTTTATTTTTCCATTAATTACTATGAGATTTTAAAACAAGAACCACATTATATTAAACAAAAAGAGAATGTAATGTGATTATTTGACCACTAAAATATCTAAGAAGTATTACCAATTAGTTTTATACGTTGGTCAATGAGGTAGTCTTTCAGTGATAATTTGATGCAATCATAACAATACAAAGTCAACATTGTGCACTTTACAAGCTTTGATTCAATTTATTTGTGTACTTCCTTTTTATGCATACAATGATGGGTTTTTTTTTATCCTTTAACTTAGTTGTCAATGATATGCATGACATTACTAAAAAGAGAGCCTCAATGGTTAATGGAGAATATTTATGTATTGGTGGTCTTTCTCATTCTAAACCTTCGAGTTTGTAAGTTTTTCTTTAATCTTCACTTATATGTCTTTAGAATGGTAGCTTTTCCCCACTGTCATGATGATTGGGAGTCAAATTTAAATAACTGGAGATAATTAATCATATGGATTAGTTCTTAGGTGTTAGGTATTGGCCCTAATTGGATTGATAAGGATACTACATTACTGGTGGTTTGAAGGAGTTAAATAGTTACATGAATGGTGATTGAGTATTGTAATACAACTACATGCATATTTGGACATCTATGACAATGGCTGTGTGAAATGTGCAACAATGAGAACACATAGGATCATTATTGTGCAATTGAGGAACAAGTTGAAAATACATGTTGATTCATAGTTACTTCTAAGTGTCGCATGTCCTCTCACAGTTAGACTTAAGGGTGAGAGAACCGTAGGAGGGCCTTGTTAACTCTCACATTTCCATTTACCTACACTTCATAGGTGTATCAATGCACTTCATTGGTGCATCAATGCACTTGGGTTTTTCTTTATGGATGCATATGGACTTGTGGATGGATTTCCCACAATGTACATGGCACATGGTTCATTGTTGGGCATATAATTCAATCATTGTCATATTTGACTCACTATTATGTTATTATGTTAGCACATGGTAGAGGATTAGAGAAAAGTTACTTTTTAATATTATGTACACACTAGTTAGTTAGTGAAAAAATGATTTTAAAGATGATTAACACATTAGTTAGTAAGTGGAAAAAATGAATGATCTTTTTTTTTCTAATTATGCATAAAACACAAATAAGTTCACATCTGGACCTGTTGTTATCATATGTCTCCTTTATTAGGGCATTAGTAGAGGCTACCTCTATTAAAAATAAACGGTAAATAAATACATGAATGGAAGTGCATAAAAGATGAGACTTAGACACTCATTTCTTTATGATTGGGATGTATTGTGCTGACTACTGAGCTAATACATTATTATTATTTCAGTGCCACGTAGGGTAGGGATAATATTTCTATAAAAGGTGTGTCGAGTTCCAATTTTCCAAGTAAGGTGATTCAAAATTGAATTAAAGGTGATTCCACAGTAGACATTTCACCAGGACCAAATTTGAAGGGCATGGTCCTTCACTTTGAAGGGCTATGAGATATTTAACCCTTCAATATTGACATGTAAAAATAAATTATTCTTTTTATTTGAAAATGTAAGTGTACATGTTAGATTTTAATTATTTATTACAAACAATGAATATGAAAAAAATGACAATATAAAGAAATCCCTTGTTTTATAACCAACAAGCTTGTATTAGCAAGTAATGAATATTGTTCATACAAGGCATTTGAATTTGGAAGTCCCTTTGAATGGAGGATTGGTTTTGCTTGATGGAAGCTGTAATGTCCCTGTAAATCATCAGCGTAGTTCGTGAAGAAAATCGAGTTCTCACTTAGCTTGTTGGCATGACATGCTAAATTATAAACTCAAATGATAGAAGCTTGTCCTCAATAAAGATAAACATATATATATTTATCTGGCTGAGGTGGTTGTAAGTTCATCCACCACCATATGTTTTAAGTGCTTGGCTACTCCCCCTTGCTTCATTCCAGCATAGACAAAACATAAACCTAAAAAGATAGGAAGGAACCTTAAGGATAATTAAGATCTTTACTCCAAAAAAATAGTTTCATATTTACCAAAATATAAATCTTCATATTGGATATTGTAATCATCGAATATTATTACCCCACTCAAGTACTACAGGATCTTTCCATGAGAAAAACAATCCATACCATCTTTACAAGCATTCAAAAACGTTCCACTACCGAAATCAGTGTTGCTATGTATATGCAACGTTATTGATTACTTATGATAATACCCAAAATTGGTAGAACAAAACATTTCAGCATTCTCATTTACTATTACTCACCCTTTCTAGGGAATGAAGAAAAGGGAATACACATATCAATCAGGTTTTCGTAGATTCCAAGTTTACATGGCATAGCCTTTCAACTTAAGGGACTGTCAAATTTCCATTTCTCAATTAGATGGAACATGAGGGGTGCAACTTCATGTGTTCTAATTTCATACATTCACCATTTAAAAAAAAACCACAATCATATTGTTGCAATTTCTTAAAATCATACTATTGTTTGAACATTCATTTTTATGGTACTTTAAACAACTTAGTGTGCTTGAATGAACAATATGATTTCTTTCCTTGATCATTTCTCTATGCAATATTTGCTCAAACAATGACAGCACCTTGAACACATAATGAACACATAATGCGATACAGGAAAAATGACACATGAAACACAAACAAGAAAGACAACATTGTACGTGGTTCGCCAAACCCCTGGGCTACGTCCACCAAAACGGTCACGTCACGTGACATCTATTATAATAAACGTTTACAACCCGCAATCTTAATATTTCCATTCTTTCTCAATTCTTCTCACATACTCTCCCACCGAGAGTATTTCTAAGCTACATAATCAACATTGTACATATCAACATCATTAATTTATCAGCATCATTAATTTATTTCAAGATAACAAAATATAGTCAAGAGAAATCACTCCAATGTTTTCTACACTCACTTCTTTATTAAGTCTACTAAATGAGCCCATGCTGTAATAATAGAGATAGCATGTTTACCTACACTATACATATTAGTTTGTTTCGCAAATACAAATGTTCCTAAAGCGTACATACTCACTCTTACCACGAGCAACGGGAAGGATCGAACTGTGCAGAGTATAGGGTAAGATATTTATCCATCTTCCATAGTAACACAGAGATCAAACAGAGAAATAAATCGTATGCCTGGAAAACCTTCAAATATCAAATAGAGAATTAAATCATATGCCTGGAAATCTTTAAATATCAAACAAGGAAAATATCTAGTATGCCTGGAAATTCATGCCTTGAGCCTCCAACCAAATAGTGACGATGAAAAAGAATCATATCCTCGCTCCTCTAAACTCTGGCTCAAGAGGAAATATTGATGATAGGCAATATGTAAATTTGTTTGGAATATAAACACAGCACACATAACATGCCAACATGTTTAGCAGTTCTACAAATGTCAGAAATCTTCAGACAAGAGAACATAGAGGAATTAATATTATACCTGGTGATTCACATGATCATTTCTTCTTTGCAAGCACCGTATAAAACAGTAAGGTTACCCGAGTAGTCCAAAATTCCATCAAGGATAAAAGAATTCACTTCAGAGGATCTCAACCATGGTTTCAAACAATCAATATGGATAATACAGTTACCGATGAGCCTATTGACACTCCAAGAGCACACAGCCAAGAAAAATCCAATAGCTTTTGGATATATTGCTATCAATAGTAAAGGTTATAAAACAATCTATGGATCTAAAAAGTATTTCACATAACTAAGTCTCCTGTAATGGGGCAATTATCCACTCACGTAGAGTTGAGATCTATGCCAAACAATGCATTTTTTATTAACAGTGATGGCAAAAGGGGTTTGTTCACAATTCTATCCATTGAGTTCGCAACCATCAATCAACACTCACATAGTAGTTTCAGAATCATAAGAGATGAAAAGGAAATGCAATACTATCACCAGCACTGGCGATTTAGATTTGATTGAGCTTCTAGCAACCAGGATTGCTACCATTGGAAAAATGCTTAGCAAACAAACTTCAGATCAAAAGTGAAAGAGGGTGTGATCTATCTGGCTGGAAAAAAGACAGGGTCGTGCATACCTAGGATCTTCAGCTTCGAAACCTTCCACTAGCATCACTAGGAGAGAGTGTTGTGTAACCTGTTCATCATACAGTCTCTAGTGTGCCCCGAAACTCCAAGCAAGGAAAGTGTTCCTCCTCCTGGTCTTCACTATCTTAAAGAAACAAAATATGTATTCTCTTTCAAGGAAAAGAGATCATTCTCCTCAATAGCGTAGGGATCGTTCTACTAAGACGAAAACCATGCTCATCCTCCTCCAAGGACGCGGAGATCCTTGCCCTCACCAACGCACAGATCCTTATCTCACAACGCTAAAGGTATCTTATCCCAGTAACCCAGAGTTCATTTTCTTTTGAAGGGCTTGGATCGTCCTCCTTTTAAACGCAGCCAGCCACTACAGAAAAAATTATCGGGATCCTTCTCTTTTTCCTTTCCAAAATGGCAAGATGTTTCCTCCCTTAACGAGCCTGTGCTACCACTAGTCACGGCAGTAGGTCAGCCCTTAAATTTGCTGAAAGGGAATTAACTAGCGGCAGGTCTTCTGCCCAAAATAGTATTTGCTTTAAAGTATGATAAATAAGATATTTTTCTGACACATACTCTAATTAATGGATTTATATTTCTGACACATACTTTGGCTCAAGAGGAAATATTGATGATAGGAAATATGTAAATTTGTTTGGAATATAAACACAGCACACATAACATGCCAACATGTTTAGCAGTTCTACAAATGTCAGAAATCTTCAGACAAGAGAACATAGAGGAATAAATATTATACCTGGTGATTCACATGGTCATTTCTTCTTTGCAAGCGTCGTATAAAACAGTAAGGTTACCCGAGTAGTCCAAAATTCCATCAAGGATAAAAGAATTCACTTCAGAGGATCTCAACCGTGGTTTCAAACAATCAATATGGCTAATACAGTTACCGATGAGCCTATCGACACTCCAAGAGCACACAGCCAAGAAAAATCCAATAGCTTTTGGATATATTGCTATGAACAGTAAAGGTTCTAAAACAATCTATGGATCTAAAAAGTATTTCACATAACTGGGTCTCCTGTAATGGGGCAATTATCCACTCACGTAGAGTTGAGATCTATGCCAAACAATGCATTTTTTTATTAACAGTGATGGAAAAAGGGGTTTGTTCACAATTCCAGCCATTGAGTTCACAACCATCAATCGACACTCACATAGTATTTTCAGAATCATAAGAGATGAAAAGGAAATCCAATACTATCACCAGCACTGGCGATTTAGATTTGATTGAGCTTCTAGCAACCAGGATTGCTACCATTGGAAAAATGCTTAGCAAACAAACTTCAGATCAAAAGTGAAAGAGGGTGTAATCTATTTGGCAGAAAAAAGACAGGGTCATGCATACCTAGGATCTTCGGCTTTGAAACCTTCCACCAGCGTCACCAGGAGAGAGTGTTGTGTAACCTGTTCATCATATAGTCTCTAGTGTGCCCCGAAACTCCAAGCAAGGCAACCGTTCCTCCTCCTGGTCTTCGCTATCTTAAAGAAACAAACTATGTATTCTCTTTCAAGGAAAAGAGATCATTCTCCTCAATAGTGCAGGGATCGTTCTACTAAGACGAAAACCATGCTCATCCTCCTCCAAGGATGCGGAGATCCTTGACCTCACCAACGCACAGATCCTTATCTCACAACGCTAAAGGTATCTTATCCCAGTAGCCCAGAGTTCATTTTCTTTTGAAGGGCTAGGATCATCCTCCTTTTAAACGCAGCCAACCACTACAGAAAAAATTATTGGGATCCTTCTCTTTTTCCTTTCCAAAATGGCGAGATGTATCCTCCCTTAACGAGCCTGTGCTACCACTAGTCGCGGCGGTAGGTCAGCCCTTAAATTTGCCGAAAGCAAATTAACTAGCGGCAGGTCTTCTGCCCAAAATAGTATTTGATTTAAAGTATGATAAATAAGATATTTTTCTGACACATACTCTAATTAATGGATTTATGTGGTCTGCACAAAAATAGTAACCCCCTGCCTTCTCTTCCGCTCACCACTTAACGGAAAAATCAAAAACCTTTTAGTAATGGTTACCTTTTCCCATAATTAGCCAAGCAAGGATTTATTTATCCTTTTAATATTTACTAATTACTTAATCAATGATTAGCTTTCCAATAATCATTTAAATCCTCCAGCGATTATCACCTATTAAAGGTTTGGAGGGCAATTATTCTTAATAAGATTTTTAACTTAATCTTTTAAGAAACGATTTTACTAGCCCATGTATATATATATATATATATACTGATACCCCAAAGGTAGACTTTTTCCTCTACTTTAACTTTCCTTTTTTTTTGGATGAATGACAAACTTATTTACCCTATTATCCTATAGTGTTTTCGTAAGTTTAAATGGCAGAAATCTCTCTCCACTACTCTAGTAAGGAGTTATCTTGGAATGTTCAAAGGCCAAAAACAGAGCGTAAATCTACTCACTATCTACTTTTAAACTTATGGGTGAGGATTTTAGAAATGGGTCTTTTGATTGACATGTCATGAATACCTAGGTGATTTTCAGGTTTCCCTCCCTGCATTTTCCCGAGGTCTTTTACTCTTATCCCCTTATTCTGTTTGGTTGTCTGTAGTCAATGTCCTAAGTCTCCCAAGTCCTCAACTTAGGGGGAATCAAATCTCCTAACATAAAAATAATTTTACTGGTGGGGCCTTAGCCTTGAGCTCCTCACCAGCAAACAAGTATAGTACATATTCGAAAAGTACAAGTATATTAGGGGTGTGTAAGAGGGATGTTACATTCTTCCCCCCTAAAATTAACACCGTCCTCGATGTTCTTGCCCTTCAACCATTTCCTTCTTATTCTGAATCATCTGTTCTTGCCTCGTTCGTTCTGTTCTGATCTCCTTTGATATTTTCTTGATCCTTTTCCGCAATTCGCTATCGATTTAGGACCTTTAGCTTCCTGCACAAGGTTTGGGACTTACCGAAATGTTATTCAGTAATTCATGCTCAAAATTGTAATTCAACTTAAACAACATCCATAGATCGTTTTGCATTATAAGAATCTGTGATTCCCTAGTGTTCATTGGTGCCATAATACCCAATTATTTTCATAATGCAATTTATTCATGACTAAAATATGATTACCATCCTTTTACCATTGGTTTTATCTCCAACATTTGGTCAATTAGTTTGTCCTCTATTTGAGGAAACATTCTTCACCTTACACATTCAGCAATGTAACAGTCTTTTGGAAAATTCATTTAACATGTTTTTACGTTATGTTTTTCAAACTCCCTTTGAGATTCTTTTCCTGTTCTGGTGTGGACTTACAATAATTCTGAGGTTACTCTCCTCAGTGACATCAAACAGCATCCTGTCTTTACAGATGTCCAATTTATTTTTTTCCTAGGCCATTTTTCCACACCACATGCCTAACACCAATGTGCTCATGTGGCAATCGCTTTCCTAACACCATTGTGCTCCCTGCAACATGTATGCCTAACACCATTGTGCTCACACAGCAATCACTTGCCTAACACCATGGTGCTCCCGTAGCATCCAAAAAAAATTTGTATAAATTGTAACCTTGATTATTGTAACGCACACTCCTTGGTGCTTGCATGACTTTACTGTTATTGTCATGATTTGTGAATCGACTACATGGTCAGTCAAAGCATTCGTTGATAACCCAAAATTGTCAATAAATAATCATCAGATTTTCATAATTTGCATAGATTTTAATCGTCATCTACAAGTTATCTAACCTTGTAAATGATCTGGGAAAAGTTACTCCTTACTCTTTTATGAGTAATTGAGCACAAATTACAACCACAGGCAGATTCATCTACCGTAGTGCATGTCGATTGCAACAGTGATCATCATCTTAGTGGAACCTGCAATGTTAACAACATCATCCACAGTGAATTCCTTGGTTATAAAAACCTTGAGTTTCAACAGTCACCCATTTTAACCTCGTTACTTAAGGCAGCGACCACTTTCACTAACAGTCAGTTCCGACGGGTAGTGTTCCCAGCACATCCTGCAATGTTAGTATAAACATTCATCATGTTCAATATCGGTTTTCTTTTAGACATCCTTTCTTGTCTGTATTTGGATAATTACTAGTGAAAAGGATATTCCAACGTTACCCCACATTCATGAGTGAAAAAGCACGGGAAAATGGATATTCCAATTAATGTCAGTCATTCAAGCAAATATGCTTACCATAATTTCATATCTCAACTACTTAGGCTATATCTTATGACTTTTTTAGTTCACCATAATGAGAGTTTTTTTAGGGCGCACTCCTTTTATACTACTAGTAACATTTGGCACCACACATTATGCCATTTACCTTAGCCGTATTGTAGTCCAATACTCATAAGCAGTCTAGTTTCCTCTTGAAGAAATACTTGTAAGGAACGTTGTCGTTTTTCCTCAATCTTTTCTTCCAAGATCTTTATTGAGATCCTGCATTCACTTTGCATTCATTTAGTAATCTACTTAAATCAAAACATGAATTAATTAGAACTCTTTATAAGAAAATCACAATCTCCTTTATAAAAATTTCATAAGATAGCATCCTTTTGATCCTAAATAGTATTTAATTTCCTGGCCATTTACTGCTATGTAGAATAACAATTTCAAGATCTAATAAATCATGAATTAGAAAAATCAAAACATAAATCGACTTCGAATTTATGTCTATTAAAGACACCAAGTCATATGTTACTGATGTGCACCCTAGGAGGAGCATCACGAGTGTGGTCTAGACTAAAAAATCACTTTCTCTTTATGGAACCAAACTTGAGGATCCGGTAGTTCTTTTGACCTATGAATTTAGCATGCCTGACCTAAACAATTTTCAATTTGTTCACACCTAATAAGAGGTTGGTATTTTATGCATTTGCACCTTTAACACTACTAACATTCGTTAGTTTCAATGTATTTTTCTGCATACCTTTTGCTTAAACTCAACAATGTGTGCCTTAATCGTAGACACCCTTTAGCATCACTTATGTTCTCAGTTAGATTTTGCACATAATGGATTTAGCTACACTTGCTAGGATTGTTTGGGGTAACATATTTCCTCTTTTAAAAGATTTATTCATCAAAATTCATTAATAGCTACCTTGTCATCTTACTCCCCTTTTTCTAAAATGGTGTAAAGTCAGTTTTTACTTTACTTTTCATGACATGATGGGACTTATCAAAAGAGTGGAAACATATCCTTATGAGCCACCTTTTTATTCATTGCTAAATAGCAAACAAAAAGGTACAAAACTTTAAATTCCTATTCACCAGTTTCTTACCAATATGTATCAGTTCATTATACAATTTTATTCATTGCTCAATAGCAAACAAAAGGTACAGAACTTTAAATTCCTATTCACCAGTTCCTTACCAATATGTATCAATGTATTCATTGCTAAATAGCAAACAAAGAGGTACAGAACTTTAAATTCCTATTCACCGGTTTCTTACCAATATGTATCAGTTTATTCATAGCTAAATAGCAAAAAAAAGGTACAAAACTTTAAATTCCTATTCACCAGTTACTTACCAATATGTATCAGTTCCTTAGCGGCCAACCCAACTATGAATGTAAGCCCTAAAGGTTGTTTCTCAAATAGATTGATTTGTCTTGTGTGCATTTATGCAGACTCCCATACCTTTACAAAAAAATTTGTGCAACTCAAAAGGAGAGGATGCACTTGTCTTAATCGTGGATAAAAACATCTTCAAAATAACCAAAATATCAACATAGCTATGAACTTACCTTGTTGGGCCTCATATTGAAGTGGAGAGGTTATTCCTGCATAACTACAAGGTTAAAAAATACATATAATTACTTGAAGTTGCTGCACTTTATGGTAGTTGTGTTGTAGATCAATGTGAGTCTGTTGTTTGCTGTTATCTCAAGCCAACTTGATCATCAATTTACAAAAACAAAATATTTAGAATCATTTTTGAGCCCAGATAGGCCCGAGTGTTTCGACCTTTGCTCTGATACCATATGTAATGTCCCCGTAAATCATCAGCGTAGTTCGTGAAAAAATTGAGTTCTCACTTAGCCTGTTGGCATGACATGCTAAATTATAAACTCAAACGATAGAAGCTTGTCCTCAATAAAGATCAACATATATATATTTATCTCGTTGAGGTGGTTGTAAGTTCATCCACCACCCTATGTTTTAAGTTCTTACCTACTCCCCCTTGCTTCATTCCAGCATAGACAAAACATAAACCTAACAAGATAGGAAGGAACCTTAAGGATAATTAAGATCTTTACTCCACAAAAAATAGTTTCATATTTACCAAAATATAAATCTTCATATTGGATATTGTAATCATCGAATATTATTACCCCACTCAGGTACTACAGAATCTTTCCATGAGAAAAACAATCCATACCATCTTTACAAGCATTCAAAAACGTTCCACTACCGAAATCAATGTTGCTATGTATATGCAACGTTATTGATTACTTATGATAATACCCAAAATTGGTAAAAAAAAACATTTCGGCATTCTCATTTACTATTACTCACCCTTTCTAGGGAATGAAGCAAAGGGAATACACCTAGCAATCAGGTTTCCGTAGATTCCAAGTTTACATGGCATAGCCTTTCAACTTAAGGGACTGTCAAATTTCCATTTCTTAATTAGATGAAACATGAGGGGTGCAACTTCATGTGTCACTAATTTCATACATTCACCATTTAAAAAAAAATCATACTATTGTTTGAACATTCATTTTTATGGTACTTTAAACAACTTAGTGTGCTTGAATGAACAATATGATTTCTTTCCTTGATCATTTCTCTATGCAATATTTGCTCAAACAATGACAACACCTTGAACACATAATGAACACATAATGCAATACAGGAAAAATGACACATGAAACACAAACAAGAAAGACAACAATGTACGTGGTTCGCCCAACCCCTGGGCTACGTCCACCAAAACGGTCACGTCACGTGACATCTATTATAATAAAAGTTTACAACCTGCAATCTTAATATTGCCATTATTTCTCAATTCTTCTCAAATACTCTCCCACCGAGAGTATTTCTAAGCTACATAATCAACATTGTACATATCAGCATCATTAATTTATTTAAAGATAACAAAATATAGTCAAGAGAAAACACTACAATGTTTTCTACACTAACTTATTTATTAAGTCTACTAAATGAGCCCATGCTGTAATAATAGAGATAGCATGTTTACCTACACTAGACATATTAGTTTGTTTCGCAAATACAAATGTTCCTAAAGCATACAGACTCACTCTTACGACGAGCAACGGGAAGGATCGAACTGTGCAGAGTATAGGGTAAGATATTTATCCATCTTCCATAGTAACACAGAGATCAAACAGAGAAATAAATCGTATGCCTGGAAAACCTTCAAATATCAAATAGAGAAGTAAATCATATGCTTAGAAATCTTTAAAGATCAAACAAGGAAAATATCTAGTATGCCTGGAAATTCACGCCTTGAGCCTCCAACCAAATAGTGACGACGGAAAAGAATCATACCCTCGCTCCTCTAAACTCTGGCTCAAGAGGAAATATTGATGATAGGAAATATGTAAATTTGTTTGGAATATAAACACAGCACGCATAACATGCCAACATGTTTAGCAATTCTACAAATGTCGGAAATCTTCAGACAAGAGAGCACAGAGGAATAAATATTATACCTGGTGATTCACATGATCATTTCTTCTCTGCAAGCGTCGTATAAAATAGTAAGGTTACCCGTGTAGTCCAAAATTCCATTAAGGACAAAATAATTCACTTCAGAGGATCTCAACCGTGGTTTCAAACAATCAATATGGCTAACGCAGTTGCCGATGAGCCTATCAGTACTCTAAGAGCACACAACCAAAAAAGATCCATTAGCTTTTGGATATATTGCTATCAACAGTAAAGGTTCTAAAACAATCTATGGATCTAAAAAGTATTTCACATAACTGGGTCTCCTGTAATGGGGAAATTATCCACTCACGCAGAGTTGATATCTATGCCAAATAATGCATTTTTTATTAACAGTGATGGCAAAAGGGGTTTGTTCACAATTCTAGCCATTGAGTTCGCAACCATCAATCAACACTGACATAGTAGTTTCAGAATCATAAGAGATGAAAAGGAAATGCAATACTATCACCAGCACTGGCGATTTAGATTTGATTGAGCTTCTAACAACCAGGATCGCTACCATTGGAAAAATGCTTCGCAAACAAACTTCAGATCAAAAGTGAAAGAGGGTGTGATCTATCTGGCAGAAAAATACAGGGTCATGCATATCTAGGATCTTCGGCTTCAAAACCTTCCACCAGCGTCACCAGGAGAGAATGCTGCGTAACCTGTTCATCATCCACTCTCTAGTGTGCCCCGAAACTCCAAGCAAGGCAAACGTTCCTCCTCCTGGTCTTCGTTATCTTAAAGAAAAAAACGATGTATACTCTTTCAAGGAAAAGAGATCATTCTCCTCAACAGCGCAGGGATCATTCTACTAAGATGAAAACCATGCTCATCCTCCTCCAAGGACACGGAGATCCTTGCCCTCACCAACGCGCAGATCCTTATCTCACAACGCTAAAGGTATCTTATCTCAGTAACCCAGAGTTCATTTTCTTTTGAAGGGTTGGGTTCGTCCTCCTTTTAAATGCAGCCAGCCACTATAGAAAAAATTATCGGGATCCTTCTCTTTTTCCTTTCCAAAATGGCGAGATGTTTCCTCCCTTAACGAGCCTGTGCTACCACTAGTCGCGGCGGTAGGTCAACCCTTAAATTTGCTGGAACGAAATTAACTAGCGGCAGGTCTTCTGCCCAAAATAACATCTGCTTTAAAGTATGATAAATAAGATATTTTTCTGACACATACTCTAATTAATGGATTTATGTGGTCTGCACAAAAATAGTAACCCCCCGCCTTTTCTTCCGCTCACCACTTAACGGAAAAATCAAAAACCTTTTAGTAATGGTTACCTTTTCCCATAATTAACTGAGCAAGGATTTATTTATCCTTTTAATATTTACTGATTACTTAATCAATGATTAGCTTTCCAATAATCATTTAAATCCTCCAGCGATTATCACCTATTAAAGGTTTGGAGGACAATTATTCTTAATAAGATTTTTAACTTAATCTTTTAAGAAACGATTTTACTAGCCCATGTATATATATATATATACTTATACCCCAAAGGTAGAGTTTTTCCTCTACTTTAACTTTCCTTTTTTTTTATCAATGACAAACTTATTTACCCTATTATCCTACAGGGTTGTCGTAAGTTTAAATGGCAGAACTCTCTCTCCACTACTCTAGTAAGGAGTTATCTTGGAACGTTCAAAGGCTAACAATAGAGCGTAAATATACTCACTATCTACTTTTAAACTTGTGGGTGAGGATTTTAGAAATGGTTCTTTCAATTGGCATGTCATGAATACCTAGGTGATTTTCAGGTTGTTCTCCCTGCATTTTCCCGAGGTCTTTTACTCTTGTCCCCTTATTATGTTTGGTTGTCTGTCGTCAATGTCCTAAGTCTCCCAAGTCCTCAACTTAGGGGGAATCAAATATTCTAACATAAAAATAATTTTATTGGTGGGGCCTTGGCCTTGAGCTCCTCACCAGCAAACAAGTATAGTACATATTCAAAAATTACAAGTATATTAGGGGTGTGTAAGAGGGACGTTACAGAAGCTCTACTTGGACAACTTTGCGCACTGGAAACTAGGCCAAAATTCACCCATACAATCTAAAAGAAATAAAATATTGCTTAATAAAATAAGGAAAATGGGGAAAACCTCATGGGAACCCCCCCCCTCAAAATAAGCAGGAATAGGGAATTTTTGTTGCAATCTGCAAAAAGTTGGTTCTTCTTTGCATTAGCATCCTAGGACTATGCATATGAACCTATCCAAACTAATTGATTATGTCTGGAGGAATTTTCCACTTTGGAATAATAGGAATATGCACAGCTAAATCAGGAACCCATGTAGAGCAACTGAGATCAACTGATGAGAGAGAAAAAGTGCTTGAGAATTAAAACCATGTGAGGTAAACCCAAGCTACTGATATTTTTCAGACGTGAACATCAAACCATGTTAGGTAAAATCAGATCCAAGTGTTAGGGAAAGTGTCCAAGCAAATGCATGATGTCTCCCTCTTTACTAGTACTGTGAGAAGATGAGCATGTGATCAAGTAGAAAGGTAGAGAAATATTGGGACCATGGTGAGCGAATGCTTGATCTCCATAATATTATATAGATTCTAAAATATCCAATGATTCACAAAATCTAATATTAGAAAACTCATGAAAGAAAACTAACATCGAATCCCTAGCAACAATTTTGAAAGAGACTTGAGGTACTTGATTTTTCAGACCAAAATGGATGAGAATAGCTACAATAAATGAGCATGACTGGAGGCTCTTGAAACTTAAAATTCAAACCAAATAAGGTCATATCATATTCAAGAGTGTGGAACAAAGGTTCCAATTGCTCTACTTAGATGGTAGATGGACACTTTTCTCCTTCTTCAAAAAAACTTTGAGTATTGGTGCAAGAAATGATGTAGGTTTGTTGGAAGATATAAATCAATGAGAGTGAATGGATCACTCCTAAAATATGATATTTATTCTGAAACATACAAATTATTACTTTTCTACACCCCTACGGCAACATTAGAGAGAGATAAATTGACTTCCTCTGCATTTTCTGAAGCAATCACCAGTGAACTTTGCACATAATTTAAAATAGAAGAATCACTAGAGAATTCCTCAGTAAAATGGAAGGAGAGTTTTTATTCAATAAAAAAGATTCAAATGTCTTCTTCTGGATCAACTATTAGAGAAAATGATATATCATAGATCTCATCAACTTCTGGAGCAACAGGAGAAGGAGTCACTCCAAGGAGACTTTATTCAATTCGAATTGACAATGTTGAAGATTTTTCTTCTTCTTCATCTTGAAAAACTTCCTAAGAGAGAATAGACGCCAAGACTTTTGAGGGAAGAAATATTCTGGTGTTGGGTGTGCTCTCCAAATTTCTAGAATGATCCTCATTATGCTTGCCAAATTTTCTATCCAATTATGTCGAGAGATCCTTTGGGTATTCAATAGAATCAATAAGATAGCACAAGCTTGGAGAAAAGGCCAGACATATCGTTCCAAAATGTATATCACCATCATTTAGCCAATCATTCTCATCTTCATAAGACTCTTTACCAAGTCCAATAGATACCTCATAGAAACCTTGTCTCTTTAGAGATGAAATCATCTTCAATTTCCACTCTAAGTATCTTGTGAATGGAGTAGGAAGAGGAACTAATAATCTCGAATCCATATTGAAGTTGTACCTGCAAAATATCACTGCAAAACAAATCGATTCACAATTATATGTCAGTTCAATCCTTTCTACCTCAACATACACTTTCTTAGAGTCTGTCACACCTGGATAGACTTCTCTAAACATAATTCATAGGGAGAAAGGCCATCATTTCAGGATTTATGTGGAAACTCAACTGCTTATGGTGTACAATGGAGATCGGACAAAAGTTGCTGCTAGCCTGAAAAAGGCTCTGATACCATGTTAAATTGTTGAACCATTTATCTACAGGAAAATGAGAGAAATTGACACATGAATTGTGCAGTGGAATATCAAGAACAATGTACACTGAACAAGACAAATTTGAGACAAATATGATAAGAATTGATCATTTCATTACAACATTAATCTTCATTAATTCATGAATAATACAATGATTATACAATAAATAGAATTCGAATGCCATGGATAGCATTTGAATCTACCATCTCAAGCTGATTGAATAACTAACTAAAGCTGACTAAGTAACTAACTAGGTGTGTCTAAATCACTGCATGGGAGCCACTAGTCTAACTCATGATGTCTAAATTAGTCTGCGATCAGTTAAACTGATGAGGTAGGTGGAAAAAGGAGCCACTTCCCCATGCACCCATGCAAAACTCACACTAGCTTAACTGAAAGTGATCTAAATGATTTTAACTGGAGGTTGACTTAGAATAATTGCTTAGCTACCACAACCAACTGCTTGAGGTTGTTGGTGGGACTCAAACTGGGCTCCTATAATGTACATATTGGTCTCAAAGGCACATTAGCTCATGCATGCACATGCATTAAGTGGTAATTAACCTCTATACGTGTTCCACACACTCTAGTACATTAATAATGTCTCCCTAATTTAGGTAAGATGATCAATTAGACTATATTTGGTTAATGGAGGATTAATTAATCCTAACAGGTGGACTGTGGGAGACTGAGAGTGCTAATTCAACTACTTCTGACCTTGATAAATGAATGGAAATTGGAATAAATCCTGTGATAAAGGACTAATTTGTATGGGATATGATTAATGAACACAAACAAAATGCGATGTGCTGCTAGCCTACTACCAAATATCCGTCAACCCAGTCATATGGTAGTCATAATAGAAATGTCCGGGATTGCGTGAAACCCTGTTCTGGTGACTTACAAACCCATTTTTCCAAGTTAGGTTCGAATCTAGAAACGATTGCTTAGTGCATTGTAAATTACAACTTGTAACCCAAAAAACAACACCATTAGTTTTTCCTTGCGGCCATGTGCATCTGATGCTTAATGTTGAACTTAGTAATGAATACTTCTAAAAACTGCTTGATGTTCGTTGAATGTTGGCCATCAATTCAAATTTGGTTCTCATAAAAATTTTGACATCATTTCCCTCATTTGAGTTCCTTGAAATTGGAGGTTTATCAAATCAATTCACCATCCATCGATATGGATCATATGAGCATTTAATTTCACAATGTATACTCAGGTGACTTGTAAGTTTTGAGATCATGTGACTCGATGAATAAGAAGATGCTAGATGGAAAATAGAGTTGGAAGGATGGCATCCTCTCAAACCAAGATTTATTGGAGTTGGTGAATTGGTGATGCATGCCATTAAATTCTTTGAAAGTGAACACTGACTCTCAGTCAGATTCTTGACTGATCGAGTTGAACTTGGCACTCTGAAGCCTAGTGGACCACCATGGTCCATGCCCACTGGGATTGAGATCCTCATCCATGATCCGACTATTCGAGGGAACTGGGGAAAACTCCAAGACTTGACTATCCCACAGTCCACTAAATCACTGATAATCCATGGACGGAAAAATTTTGTAGCTTCCCTTCTGTTGCAAATTTACTCATGCTTACTCATTTTCATTACTGATGGGTTGGAAATAAAACTAATTTATTTTTGCATGGTAAAATTTCATGTGGCCTTCTATGAAGGATAAAATGAACTTTGACGGGCTCTGAAGGTTTCAAATTTGAATCCTGGTACACAATGGTAAGTTTCTCTCAACAAAGAGATGTAAAAAAACTGAATTTATACTTAGATGTATATGTTTAAGTCATTGTGGTATTTTACAACCAAGTGCTACTCAGAGTCTATTATACCTAGTTTTTAATGTAGGGTATGAAAGGAATTGGCGTACTCTGAGATAGTATGATATTTACCCTAGTCCAATATTGTTCATCCTATGTACCGGTTTACATAGTTTCCAACTGGTAAATACTCCTCATTATGGGCATCGATAAAATCTTCCAAGCGAGTTATGTCTCATATGCTCCAAAATCATCTATAGAATTTTCCACATAGAGAGTGTATCACCAATTTTTACACAGGGAAGGGACTTCAAGAGTGTGAAGGTAATTTTATCATTGTTTTTAAAGTTATGAACATTTAAATGATCTTCTAGCTTATCTAACTATTTCTCTAAATCTTATGCATCTATCTTTCCTTCAAAGGGAGGTATATAAAAATGAACTTGTACTTTTAAGGGTGTCGTTCCTCCAAAATGATTCCTTGTCGGAGGTGCCTTTGTCACTATTAGGATCCCCTGAAGGCTCTATGCAAAATGATCCATCATTTTATTATGTTCTTGGACATCTAGTATTTAGTAAGATGTATTAATTTCATTATATTGAAAATACATTTTTCAGTATCTAATGTTTACATATAGTTAAATTTTTTTGTATATATTTTGATTTTTTTTATAAAAAAATTATTGATGTTTTTATTGGTTGATATGGATGATGTCATTCTAGGAATTTGTTTCCCACCCTCGGGCGACGAGTTCATGTAAGGTTCCTTCCATTGTAATTAATTGTTGTAAGGAGAGGGTTATTGTTATTATTATTACTATTACTATTACTATTACTATTATTATGTAATGGATATATCCTTAACTTTGTATTGTTAATGTCTTTGACCAAAAAATTATTAATTTGTTCTAATGTTTAATATTATGACATATTAAATTTATACTTTTAAGCATCTTATTATCCCTCAATACATATTTGACTTTATATTAGTTATGGGTTGACTAAAAAAATTATTAACCAAACATTGTAATACAAAAATTTATATTTATAAAACATATATGAATTATAATTATTTCATATTTGATTGGTTGATGCATTAAACATCTTCTTATGTAATTAAACATTTTATTATGTAATCATTATATATTGAAATAAAATTGTAACCAAATAAATATAAAAAAATGTATTACACTCTTTACTTGTATACTATTATATCTAGGTGTGTGTCTCACTTTCATTGGTTATATACTTGAGCCGGTGACTCACGAGGACTATATCGTTAGTACATTGAATTACTAAACTTATCAATATTTGAATTACTTGATATTTAATTAATATTGTCCAAAGGTGAATATGCATCATTATTACTATGTGACATAAGAGATTGAGATATGCTTTCTTATATTTTAAAAATAAAATAATAATTAAAAATAGAAATTTAAAATAATTAAATAATTTTTTGAAGAAAACAAAAGTAAAAGTAATTGTAATGTGGAGACCATAAACATATATTGTATTTTTATTTCCTACATGCACTTTTGTAAAGTGAGAATAGATAATTCATTATATTAGTATGATGATGGTTTTTATTTTTTAAATTAATTTTAATTTGGTGATTTTGTAAAAAAAATTATTAAATTAGTAACAATATGACTTATTATTGGAGATTGTTTTGAAAATCATTATCCATATAAAGTTTAACAACATTTTTTTACTAAAATTTTTTAATAAATAATTAATTATGGTGATTTATGAATGTTTCTCCTAAAACTTTTGAACATTAAAAAAAATGATCTTAAAAGCAAGTGACTCATTTTCCTTTTAGGTGGTCTCATTCAAGAAACAAATCATTTCCTTTTTAAGTGGTTTCATTCAAGAATGTTTTGATGTTTTGAAAATCCATATTCACACAAAGCATAGTAACATTTTTTTTAAATTAAATTTTATTAATAAATGACTAACTATGATGATCTAGCAATGTTTTTTTCAAAAAAAATTAGAATAGAAATAAAATTGATCTTAAAAGCAAACAACTTGTTTTTGTTTCAAATTGTCTCAAACCCAAGTTACTCATTTCACCTTTTTAAAAATAAAACCAAAATTAGTATTTGTGAATGTTGATAACTATCGTCATACAAAAATTACTACTCGCACCACATAATAACCCTAAATTAATTAAAATATAGCAACACATCTACGGATTATTTTTGAAACATCTATTTACAAATTTTACAGTGTTGTTTGCTATATCCTAATCTTTCAATGATGGAGTTAGACTTCTTATGCTATAATACATAACTATCATACACAAAAGTCATAAAGTAATGACCTTCCACTTGTACACACAAGTGAGAAAACAACAACCTTCCACTTGAGATAGATTATGCTACCTTGAATTGAACCCACTAGGAAACACTCGGAATATCCAGTAGGTGCTGCCACAACATTTGGAGGTGTTATCACTGTTAATGGGTAATCTTTGGTAACGTTAGGAAGGAGGGTTGTGGTGGAAGCTGCGGGAATGAGCAATCTACCGTTCATGGAAGAACACAAATGCTTGGGTCTTCTTACATGAGTTTCTCTCAATTCTTTCTCTAAAGTAGACGATGGTCATAGAGGACCTATCCCTTATACTAAGGGTATTTATCTAACTATTGGAATGATTAACTTGATATAATATAATACCACATAAGTTAAATATATTTTAATTTAATTATACAATGAAAACTTTTGGAGTTCAAATATCGTAGTCATGAATGAATAGTTCTATATTAATATACAACTTGATTTGATCTTGCTTCTTAAATAGTATGTATATAGAATTATTAATTATTACAATTAACCGTACTTCCATTAAACAATGTGCTACTATTAACCATACTTCCAAGTATTCACAAAAGCAAATATGTAGTTACCTGTGAATAATTTAGTCATTAAGTTCATGTGATAGTGCGGACAGTGTGGACATTAACTAGTGCATAGTAAATATACTATTTGATGTTGACAAAATTATCTATTTTGATTTTAGCTATCCTTACACTAAGCGGTAGGGACTAGCTACCAGGTATCCTTGTTATGTAAAGATTACAAACATGTTTGGAATTCTATGGCCTACATAACATTTTTTTTGTTTTCAATATGTATTTGACACGTAGACTCAAATTTTGCAGTACAGGTTTGCAAAATTACTTGTGGTTCAACAACCTTACTTACCTTTCATAAATTTTAATACTTAGGTCTTCGTATATAGCTTATGATATATATTGTTGGATCTCGGATGTCGGATGAGGCATCAATATATGGATGGCACCGTTGATTTGATAGCACTAATCCATATCATTATATCACCTGAATCACAATAAATATATATTGTGGTGCCACCTTTACGAATCACACCCGCATCCTTTAGAGTGAAGACTTGACATTTCAAGGAAAATCAAGGAAAAGCAAAACCTCCTTTGTAATGAGATAAAAAAAAATTAATATACTTTCAAATAACATCTCTTATTCTGATTTTTTAACTATCATGATTTTTTTTAATTAAGCTAAAAGTTTTTTAATGGTTTTTTTCCAAATAAGAGCTTCTTAGATGTGATTTTAAGCAGAAATGGAGAAAAAGGCAAGGAAATATAAGAAAACAAGTATTACGAGTAAGCCAAAACAAATAATATAAACAATTATGGCAACCCAAAAAAATAAATGGTGTATAAAGTAAAAGTTATTAAAACTGAAGTTGTTTCAAAATAATAATAAAAACACTACAATATCTTACAACTAATGCTCATGCTATTAGCTATATAGGATTAAATTCCATGTTCATAATAAAACAAGTGTCTATCCCAAGGGTCGAGGTGGTCACAACCATCCTATCTAAGTTGCTTCTACACTTGACTATTTTCTTCTGCAATTGTTTAGCTCGTCGTTACCTTCATTTTTATTGGGCCAGCATTGTTATTTCCCAGAGTTCCCATGTTACCTTGCTCTGTGCTTGCTCTGCTTCTTTGATGTCTGCAAATTGGCAACAACAATCCAAACAAAATTGTGCAATTGTTCAGCAATTACTTCATTTTCAAAAATTGCAGCATCCAACTTTAACAGAAGTACAAAATCATGAAGTGCAAGCTCATGTTAGAGCATAACGGCAAGTGGAGGTGCAAAGCTAAAGGTTTATGGGAAGATCATTATAAGGAAACATCACCGCCATACAAAGGATACTGCATAATCTTCACAAATACATTTTTCTAAAGCCTTATGGAACATATTATGGATCTATGACTTTCTTTGCCGGAAAATCAACCCAAATTGAGGAGACAGGCGCGCAGACTCCCAACTCGAAGTGCAAAATATGGACAGAAATTTAACCCAATTTGTCAAGCGGAAGTACATAGATCATTTAGTTTGGTGCAGTATTTAAATTTGGATCAAAATGCAAAATTTGAGGTATGGAATGAATCTAAAATCAATTTCCCACATGGAACGACCAGGTCCTAGGGTTTCCCATGCACGAGCAAGAGAAGGAATCAATTACACCCAGGCTTACACGTGTTTTTCAAATCATACACTGACCTCAACATGTAAGGCAGACACATGCATAACAGAGAGACCTTGACATGTAAGGAAGACACATGCAGGTAACACAAAGACGTCTACATGTAAGGCAGTCGCATGCAGATAACACTACAGGGTTGAACATAAGAAATGTTGGAATAAGGTTCAACATGCCATGCATATGAACACACTGCCATAGTATTCTACCACAATACCACAACCGTAGCATCTAGGTGGTCATGGACTAAAAGGAAATAAGTTTATGAGTATTTATTCGATAGACCATGCAGCCGTAACACTTGCACACCGACGGAAGTCAAACACTCAATTGAGGTATGCAGTAATGGACCAAGGCATTATGGATTATTTTCGTGAGAGGACCACAGATGAACCAGAAATAGCATCAGGCATGCACATCCTCTGTTATCTGATATATATCGTTTATTTGAACTCCTCCACGCATGGTTATGGTAGTTGCATCCTCGTTTTATTACTATGTTTTTGCGCAAACAACAATCAGGGACTCAAGTACCACAACTTGGACTAAATAGATATGGTCAAACTAGCTCTAGAAGCAGACAAGGAAGATGCTATTGGGACTATTTGAAATTTATACATTTTATTGGAGTCACCAAAATCATAATTTCATGGAGTACGTAATCATAGATTTGTTGATTAGTTTGGCTTCTGCTACTTTCTTTTTTTATTCAGAACCTATGATTTGCTCAAATTGCTAAAAACAAACTTGGAGAAAAAGATAAGTATTGAGCTGAAACTTACAGATTGCGATAGAATTTGACCCAAAACCAGCTAGGAGGTGAGCCCAGATTCAAAAGCGAAGCAATTCATCACACGAGATAATCGTTCAAATCCATTTGCAAATGTAGCTTCAATATAAGTAACAAAAGAACAATAAAGTAAAAGAAAGCTTGGCCATGAATAGCAGAAAAATGCTGTGAAAAATGGAAAATCCCTTACAAAGCAAAGAGAATTCAAAATAGTAAGCTTCTGTTAGTTTGTTTCACGCTGAGTGCTCATCCAGTAAATAAATAAATATCTAATTGTTAAGGCAGTGAATGCGGTGAAAGCAGTGGAGAATGGATAGCTGGAAAAGAAGGATGTGTTGAAGAAGGCAGTGGACAAACGAAGTGGAGAAGTGGTTGCAGCAGTGTAGCTAGCATAACAGTTGGTTGGATTTTTAATACTTGCATTAAAAATATTTTTCAATAATGATCAGCTCGACAATAAGACCCTGATTGTGTTAGCCAATTTTATAAAAAATATTAGCCAATTGAATAAAAAATAAATAGGTTTTAATTTGAAAGAAGAAATAGATAAAAATGATGGCTAATGTATTACATAAGGAAAATGTGAAAATAATTCAGTCAACTGGAAAGGTAATATAAGTCAATACAAATCAATTACAATATACAGTACCTGTCCGCAAGTATAATAAGAGTTTATACATACTAATATGGTTTTTTATTCAATGAAAAAATGTAAAATAGTTAGAATCATGATATACATAAAATTTATGCAATAAACATTTCTCAAAGCACTATTAATGACATAATTATATACACTAGATCACTAAAAAAAGATGTCATAAGCTACTCAAATTTTAAAGAAAAACATATTTTTAAACTATGAGTCCAAGAAGATGTTGTATAAGCTACTCAAATTTTAAAGGAAAAAATATTTTTAAACTATGAATCCTAGAATATAAGATCAAATTGATCTAATGAAACACTGCACTCTTAAATCTATTTGTTTTGTTAATGAACATTACGTTAACTGTACAAGAAAAGGTGCAATGCGAAAACTAACTTTGTTTTATATTTTCGAATCAACAGAGTACAATGCGGCCATGAAGAAACTAAGCAAGCTTCCAAAATAGAAAATAAATTTCAAAATCAAATTTATAAATATACTTTATAATTATGTTCGAATGGAAAAGTGATTTTAAAATAGAGAATAGGTTTAATAACCAATTATTTTAAAATACTTCATAATTGCACTTTAACAAACAAAATGATCTACAACCCAATGTGTAAATTTTAACATCTTAATTAAATTAAGAATTAAAAATAAATTATAAGTTGTTTTTTTAAAAGATAAACATATATTGTTATTCATTATAAATAAACTTAATTAAAATAAGTAATATATTTTGTTAATGAAAAACTACAAACATATATTTAAAGTAAATGATTTTGTTTATGGGAGCAAATGGTACTAGTGAAAATAGGTAATTTTTTAAAGAAATTCTTAAAATATCAAAGAACTTATATAATGTGGGCATCATGAGGTATTTAAAGGTGTTGAATTTATTAACAAAACTAGCCTTGTTACTATTATAAATTAAAATTAGTCTTTAATAATAGAGAGATTCTTAGCATAGATATGTGTAAGTAGGTAAGTAATAAAAAATATTTAATTTATTTTAAATCAAGATCCAATTCTTTTCAAATATTTGAAAATTAAATGGCAATAATAATAATAATAAATTTGTAGATAAGAATAGAGATTTTAAAACCAAAACCTTCACATGGAAAAACAATTTATTTTGGGTATTTTTCCATTATAGTGGTATTTATTTGAAGTGTAGGAGATGTGTGATGGGAAGTCCTAGAGAATATAGTTTATTTTTATCTTTTCATACGAAAAAAATAGTAACTTATATTCAAAAGATTGAATCAAAGTTACAACTTGATCCGTTCAAAAACATTCCTCCAACTATATAAAGAGGTCTACAATCACTACACAAATAACATCTATCCAAAACCTTCTATCATCCAATTTTACGTCATCAAAGTACTACCTTCATTGAATTTCACACTACTAAAAGGGACAAAAAACAACGACCTCGTTTTAATTTCATGATGACAGAGCTATACTATAAACTAATAACAAAACTAAAATATAGCATAATTCCTCAAATCCACCAATTATGCCTCCAAATGTACTCTTCATAAAACAAGGATCCATCCATTTCCGCAATAGCTTTCGCTCACAATAAATATTCCAAACTATTTAATTCCCTGTAGACATGACTCAAAGAAATATAAGAAAAGTAGTCTTTCAACTCCTCAATTTTCAATATTGATAACGTGAAAAGAAGAATAACTAGTCACCCAGTCTATAACTACACGAGAGTCACCCCAAATATTGATATTAAATAAACGTTTTCCATGAGAGACCCATAAAAGCCCACAAAGTGCAATAATTTCATCTCTAGTGTTTGTTCCATGATCGAATCACAACCAAATATGTAAACAATGGTCATGCTTAATCCTCAAAACCATTCCAACTCCACAAATACCATTTTGGGAACCCCCATAAAAAACTCTAGAAGTAATACATTCCACCTCCACCATCTTGAAAAGAAAATGTGATCTGGGACTAGCCTTCTCTTTGAAATACTCCAAAAAAATAACTAATAGATATAGTTCTCACCATGTAGATTGAAGGTTTACTTCCTTAAAAAATAAGCTTATTGAGGGCCTTCCACACTTCCCATATAGTAAAGATAGGAAGTTCTTTAAAATCTGACCAATTCTGCACCCCATGAAAAACACAATCTTGAAAATCATTTTGGTACCAATCAACCTCAATATTTATGAAATCGTAGATATCGGTCCACACTGATATAAAGAAAGTATATTTGCAGAAAATATGAACTACAAATTCTTTCTCCAGAAAACACAATTGACGCATTCCAGGTCCTACAAAACCCATTTTCAAAAGATTGTCCCAATTGATATTTTTATTATCCAAAGAGAGCCACATGAAGCAACTTACTCTATGTGGAAGTTGTCATTTCCACAATTTCTTAGCCTGCCATTTTGGAACATTATAATTTTGCTTCTCAATTAAAACATTACAAACCACCCCTTTTTTTTTGTACTAGGGGAATCAAAAACTCGAGTTTGGGCTGGTACTTGCATGACATGGGGTCCAAGGATCCAATCGTGTTACCACTATACCCCTAGGTACGCTTGCATAGGCCGAACGCATGGGGCATGGGTAAGATGGGGTGATTTTAACACATAATCTCCATTTACATTATGTCCTTCATATCAAGCAAATCATCAGTTGAACTACACCCCTCTAGGCAACATTAGCTTTTTCCATACCCGCACTAGTTCATCCATTTTATCTGATAAAAAATTCCTGCAACATTTAAATTTTTGACATATTCATTCCATTCTTCTACAACATCAGATGGAAGGCCTGGATTTGAAGTAGAAAGCCAATAAATTGAAGAACTGATAGAAAAATTGTTCCCTTTAATATGACATAACACCTCTATATTTGTTGAATGTAACAAGGAGAGCAGATAATTTTATAACTTATAGTTCCCATTGAAACCAACAATAGGATGCACAAATATCATGACCTGAACACCTCTACCTACCATCCAGCTTGTCCATTTTTTAATGTTTCGAAGTGACTTAAGAAAAAATTTCCACATCACTTTTCATCGATGAATTCGCAGTAACGTTGGGCTGTTTTCTAACCAATTAGATATGGAAAAATATTTCATATACTTGATATTTGTCACCTTAATCTAGATATTATTACCAAAAATGCCTCTCCACAAACTTTTGCACCAAGGGATTGACCAAACATCCCCAAATGATTCAACCCCCAACCACCTACACACTTTAGAAGTGATAGAATTTCCCATGAATATAGGTGAAACTTAGTCTAATCCAGATCCCCAGCCCATATACAATTCAAAATTAATTTTCTAATATCACTAATAATGGAAACTAGAACCATTCCTAAGGAGAGCCAATAAACAAGAATACTCTCTAGAACATATTTTACAAGAACAAGTCTTCCTCCCAACGACAACCACCTATAGGTCCAACAACTTATTGTTTTCTCCACTTTTTGAATGATCCAATACTAGTTTTTAAGTATATATCTAATTGGTTTTAGAAAATAACCAATATATTTTATGTCACTATCAATGCCTTCTATTTTGAAAGGGAACATTAAAGGTATATGATTACAACCCATTTGTCTACACATTTAACCAAAAAAGTGAATTTTTTAGGACTTAATTGCATGCCCGAGGATCCACAAAAAACCTACATAATATCCTTATAAAGTTCCCATTACTCCTTAGTTCAACACCCAAAAAATTCATATCAACTTGTCATAAACCTATGCTACCAAAAAAAAAAACTAGAAGGAGAACCATTAATAAAAAATGCAAAGTAGGTTTGTTTTACACAACCCATAATCTGGTTTGTGACATCCACTTGTAAACCAATATGTTCTATAATAAAATGCAGATAAGTCCAATAAACCTGATCATAATCTTTAATGACATCCATCTTTAGGATTAAAGCATGTATAGCCTTTATCTTGATAGAATGCAAAGTTTCTTGAATAACCCCCACTGCATCTAAAATCTTTCGATTTGATAAAAAACCAAATTGTTCTTTTGAAATTAACTTCTCCAGCATTGTTTTAATTTTTTTTTATATAATCTTAGTCACAACTTTATAAACCAAATTACAGAGTGAAATAACTCGGTATTCATTGAAGGACTTAGGGTTTATCCTTCTTAGGAATCAAGGTAATGAAAGTAACATCCAGATCCTTAGACATCTTTCTTTTGTTCTTGATATCTTCCACCACATCGCAAATTTCCATCCCAACTACCTAAAAAGGGTGAATAAAAATTGCATGGTGCATCCGTTAGGACCAGGGATTTTATCTTTCTCAAAGTTTTGTAAAGTATCTCTAATCTCCTTCACAAAGACTTCCCTTCCTACCTCCAACACCTCCTCACGGCTAAAAAACCATGGAATTTTTTTGTAACCTTCAATTGATTCTCTATATTTGAAAAGGGCATATCATTATAAATATCTTTGAAATAAGAAATAACAACATCTTTTAGAGACTAAGAATTATCTCTAACAACACCATCATTATATTTTAACTCCCAAATAGAATTTAGGATTCTCATTTTATTTGCATATATCTAAAAAAATTGGTGTAGTTATAGCCCTAGGCCACCCAAATTGCTCTCCTCTTATTTAAGAATATTAGCCTTCTGATATTCCAAATAGAGAAACTTCTCCTTCCTCTGTGTTGAGAAACATTTCTCATCAACAATATCCATAAAATCTGCAATCTCATATTCAATCTGAGATAGATGAAGAGTGTTTTCCTTTTTATTTAATGTATCCCACTCTGAAACATCCAATTTATACAAATTAAGTTTCTTAACAAATATAAAAGAAGTGGATAAATAATCCTCAAACATGTATGAGTTTCATTTCTTACAAACCAACTGACATAATTCCTTTTCCTCTAGCCAAGTTCTATTAAATTTAAACCGGTGTGAAGAGGAAGAGAATTCCATATCCAATTAAAGAAAAAAAATATTATGATATCAAATCCCAAAATCATATGCCTGGGATCTAAATTTTCCAATATGAATACCCAAATATTCTAATATTAAGAATCGATCAACTCTCTTGGCCACTCCTTCCTTTCCAATTTGTTCATTTGACCACGTAGGAAGTAGAACACTAGGACACACATCAATTAACCCAGCTAAATAAAATAGATATATGAAATATGATGCCAACGGATCAATAACTTTGCTTGCATCCCATACCTTATTCGTTGAGAGGGTCGAATTCATATATCCAACAACAATTAAGGACATGTCATTAAGAATATGAGAAGAAACCACTTAATCCAAAAACTCCATACGTCTCTGATAAGGACCATACATATTAAGATCCCAAATTCTCCTATCTAAACCCTTCATCCTTATTCCATAATTAGGCCTTCCACTGAAGCATAAGGCTTGAAATATGCATAAATAGGGTTCCAAGCTACAATCAAACCCCTAGAGAAACCACAAGCACTAATACCACAACATTTCCAAAAGGGCCTCAATTTAAAAAAAAAAATCACAATCTTTTTCAAAAGTAGTCATAGTTTATTGAAGCAACACCATCTCCAAACAAGAAGATTCCAATAGATGCCTCAATACAGTTCTTTTGGGAGAATTTTGAATCCCTCGAACATCGAAAGAAAAATTAACATTAAGAACCCTCTTACAAGGGCTTGTCTGCTCTAAGGACCCCAAAATAAGTAAAGAAAGTCGACTTTGCATCCAAAGAAGAAACAACAAAAAATAATGTTCAGATGATTTAGGATTAACAAACTCATGGTCATCTTGATCAGCTCTAGCAGAAGAGTTATTTTTCTTCCTAGGTTTCTTCTTAGTAGTTACATTGGTTGCCTAATAGAGTCAATTGGAGTAATCTCCTAATTTTCCTTAGCTAAACTAGAAAAAACTGTAACAAGAAGATTTGTATTACTAATCAGAGCGTCATGAAAGGTTTTACTCCTGGAGAAGGTGGTTCTAAGAAAATATGCCCCGAATATTCTTTAATAGGAGAGGAATAAATATATATGTACAAAGTTGTGGTTCTTCATATATCAGCCTATTAACGCCAACTCCAAACCCTTATGTGGATGGCTCAACCCTAGCATCAGTAAAATCTAAAAAATCCCCTTAAGCAAATGATAGACTAGAGTCCTTTGTATCCGAAGTGGTATATGAAATTAAACCATCCTTAATTTATAGAAACTCTTTTTCTCAATAAGGTCATGACTCACATGATTAGGACTACCTGAAGTGGTAACGATCTTCTCACATAACGGGGATGAAATCTTCAGTGCAGCAATAATTTCCTGAGAAATTTAAGTAGTAAGGGAGTAGAATTTCGAAACTTACCCACAAATGGCATAGCCAAATCCACATCTAATGGAATAGTAAAATTGAGAAACAACTCCTCCCCTTGTTTTGAATTAAGAAAGTCATCCGATTTCGAGAGCTCATCTCCAACTGTAGACTTGGGCATTACACATGCATTGGGGTTTCATGAGTTGGGCATTACGCATACCTTTCCATAATTCATTGTTGATTAAAGTTCTTTGAATGTGACAATTCTAGACTTTATAATTCGTTCAACCCTCCAACTTGTTAGAATCACTAAAATGACTAACTACTTTAGACATCATAAAATTAGTTTACAACCATGATTTCTATCTTGATTGTGCCAATACTAATTCAGAAATATGTTCCCACTAATCAAATTCAATCAAATAAAAACCTTCATTACAATGTCATGAACAATCATTCACCATATGCCCCATTCTCCACTCATTAAGATAACTATAGAAGTTCAACCTTGATCCACATATCTATCCTTATCAAAATAAAACTGTTTGGTTGAACTTTATTATGTTGTAATCAATACTTAAATATACATAAAATTGTCAAATGAGAGTACTCCAATATACATAAAAATATAAAATAATATACACTTTACCATGTTTGTTCATTAGTTTTGTAACGTACCCAAAAGTTGTAAGAGTTTTTTTTTCCTCTTGAATTATAAATTTAAGTCTACATTACCATACACTTACGGAAATTGAGTGATGAAAGTAAAACATACTGAAATAAAATCATCCATTCCTTTCACTCCCAGTACCCATACTCTAACAGATTATAAAAAGGAACCTTTAAGTGACAACTCTAGCTTTTAACCCTTATTAGATTATCTATCGCCTTATAAGCATTAACAAACAACTTTTCTCATACAATCTTCCTTTGGATTTAGTTTCTTCATAAGAAATCCTTCTACCATCTACGACATCATTACCATGAGAAAATAAGATAAAATACATCAATATGTACATAAGATGTCATCATCAAAGACACCCAATTTGTAACATCCCAAATGAACTCGAATCGATTCTACGAATACTGTTTACTTTCTAACAAGAAGATTTAGCTATACCAATTGGATTAAGCTCGTTTTTAGGTTACTTAACAATAAAATATTCTTAATGAATACCAAGGATAATCACTCACGTACATATGCTTATTTTCGATGAGACCACATAAAATTATACTCAAGACACATAAGTGTTTATGTTTATTTACCTTTACCTTGAGTTCATACACTTGTTATTTTCAATCAGACTACATAAAAGTATACTCAAGATACATAAATGTTTATGTTTATTTACCTTCACCTTGAGTTCATATGCCTAATCTTTCCAATTAGACTACATAAAAGTATACTCAAGACACATAAATGTTTATGTTTATTTACCTTTACTTTGAGTTCATACGCCTGTTATTTCTTATCAGACTACATAAAAGTATACTCAAGAGAGATAAATTTTTATGTTTATTTACCTTTACCTTGAGTTCCTATGCCTGTTCTTTCCCCCTTTCCTGCAAGATGATTCAAACATTTTGACCAACCTTCAACAATCCTCTACATATGCAATTTAGGAGATTCTTTCCATTTACAAATTAGACAAAACAATGAATACAATATATTGGAAAGAAACAACAATAAGTATCTTGTTCTCCAATTATGTTGAATACAATCCATAACACCAATCCTATAGTATTCTTCACCTCTTATAAACACAAGCAATTGGAGAAAGGTCAAGAAACCCCTGAGGCGGTTGTTGAGTAAAATTACAGGGTTAGGTAGTTACAACTTGATAAAATGAAATCTATCTCTGAAGCAAATTGGGTTGCATATTCAGGTTTATATATGCTATATGGTGTCCACCATACTTTCCTCGTATGAAGGCTATTTTCCATGTTTGTTGCGACACCTCCCCTGCACTCACAACTTAGATTTAATAGGTAACTCATCAATGATTATGAATAACATCATGCTTGAATATCCAACTATTTAAAAAGAAAACATATTGCCACAAACATATCATTCTAATAAGCAGCTAGTAAATTTAACCTCTAGCATTTAAATCTTCATTTTCTAAATTAAAATATGGATCCAACTGAAAGCTCGACTTCGACTTTCCACCCAACCAATTGACTCTATCTGTCATGCGTTATTCCACCTAGAGTCACCCCCGAGCTTGGGTGACGAACCCACTAAGGTAAGGAATACGGTTAGAACCCATCCCAAGTTCTCTAAGCAAGATCCACTGCTCGACCGTTCTGTTATAAATACACTGCCCAAATGGCACTTAATATAGCACATGAGAAGATAGTGTTCATTATGTTATGAACATATTGCCCAATAGCACTTAATACAACACATGAGAAGATAGTGTTTACTCAATAATATTCGTATTTATAAATTCAGTCACCCAAACTTTCCTTGAAAGATTTCCCCGTATGTCACTCAAGCAACACTAAGGTGAACCTGTTATAACTACTCATGCAATCCATCAAGTGTAGTTTTGCAACTCTACTATAGTTTATTGTACTCCAAATTACAAATGGTAGTCATTATTCAGCAAAGTTATAAAAGAATTACTATTTAGTGGAATCCATCCATCTCTCCGCTTACAGGGTTTCGATGGTCATAAGAGGCAGAGTTTTTAGATAAGGAACATAAAAGGTAGAGTTTTTAGATAAAGATCAGTCTTCCATTAAAACTAAACCCCGATCGACTTCCTACCTGAAAAACGAGGTATGAAAGACACAAATTTTTATAAACAACCATATCAAATTTAAACAGATCGATTTTCTCGCTGAAATCGTTGCACAAAAACAAAGTTTAAAAATAAAGAGCAAATCTTAAGTTTTCCAGATCGATTCTTGGCTGAAATCATTGCTCAAAAACAGAGTTAAATAAAGCACAAATATCAAAACTTCCAGATCGATTCTTTGCTGAAATCGTTTGCTGAAAATCAGAGTTAAATAAAGAACAAATCTCAAAAATTGTAGATCGATTCTTTACTGAAATCCTTGCTAAAAAAAAGAGACTAAATAAAGAACAAATCTCAAAACTTCTAAGTCGATTCTTTGCTGAAAATCATTGCTCAAAGACAGAGTTAAATAAAGAGAAAATCTCAAAACTTACAGATTGATTCTTCGCTCAAATCCTTGCTAAAAAACAGAGAGTAAATAAAGAACAAATCTTAAAACTTCTAAATCGATTCTTTGCTGAAAATCATTGCTAAAAAATAGAGTTAAATAAAGAACAAATCTCAAAACTTGTAGATCTAAAATCGCTGCACAATCAAATCGTTACATAATGAAAATCATAGCATTACTAAGATCCATACTCCAGATCTGAAATCGTTGCATAATAATAAAAATCAAAGCCTAATAACAAGGCACACTCGAGATCTGAAATTGTGACAACACAAGACTGAGATCAAGAAAGTGCCAATCAGAAATATGGAATCGTGACAAACACAAAAACTGAGTTCAAACAACGCCAATCCAAAGCATGGAATCGTGACAACATATAAGAAATAGTAGATACAACATTACACAAGAGAAGTTCAAACATAGATACTAGGGTGATTGCCGAGGTCTCCCTTCAAATTTATGGAGAAAAGCACAAAGTCCCTAATCCAAAATGCCCTCTCCCATGATCCTTTCGCCACATCCAAGAGGTTGCCCCCTTCTCTTGCATTTTCACTCCTTCAAAATTCATAGCGTTCCATTTTTTTCCTCTCCCCAGCACATGTGGGATAAAACCATATTGCCTTTTATTCTTCTTATTCTTTCCTAACAAATTCTTAACTCAGCCACTATACTCACTTCTCTTTTAGTATTTTTAACCTTTCTAAATATACATCTTAGTATCCCTTGCTTTTTCCTTTTAACTATACTACCTTTTCCATTTTAATTATATTAACCCTTTTAATTCCTCATAGCGTCTTGGATAAAGTGGGACATTCTAGCTCTCCTACGCATTATCACATTATTCTCTCATTTTAAAATGCCAAACAATGTCTTTAATAATGGTTGTGCATCAAAATGCTTCTCTTATAAATGTATCCCAATGTGTCATGATTTTTTAATATATATATAGGAGGTCATAGCTGTTAATGAGTAAATGTCATATGAGACATTAGCCTTGAATTATTTCAGCGTATATAATGTGGTGTAAAAGAGTTGTTTAACTATAAATAAGGTATTAGGATCATATCAAGGTTAGTGTCACAAGTGTTAGATATCTCTTTTCACTTTACTATAGAGCATTTATTTTTCCTAATTTATTCTAATATTTTATTATATTAACCTTTCCTTTATATTTAAGGGTTAATATAAAAGGTATTATAAATTTTGATTAGTAACTTTTTCATTTGATTATATTAACTTTTCACTTTTCCTCTATAATTACATGTAAGTGCCTACGTCCTTTAACCTTAGGTTCATTTAGAGTACAATTATCCACTTCCTTGGTATAGTGGAATCATATAAATTAAAAAAAGAGTTAACTACTGTACCCCGACAATTTGCATGCCCCCTGATTTCAATAAGTAAAGCTTTGTTTCTCAAACGACCCCGATTTATACACAACGGGCTGTCGAGTTAGTAAGTAAACACAACTCTCTATCTCTTTACCACTTACAAGTATTCTGATGACCCATAAAAATTATCAAGATGCTAGGTTCTTCTTTCTTGAATGCCCCTTCCCCCTAGTGGATTCATCACCAAATGTTGTTTTAGTCGTTCGAAGCTTTCAGTCGTTAACCCTATCAATTATATCCACAACTTGATAGAGTTTTAGAGTCAGTACTTACAGTGATTTTTACTTACACTGTGAGTTCTAGGTCAAGGTGGCGAGGGATGTTACATCCTCTCCCCCTTTGAATTAACACCATCCTCGGTGTTACCTGTTTTCCCAGCCTCGTCTCCATTCCTTCTTCAAGTTCGGAATGCTTGCTTTTATATTTCATAATCCCTCTTGATAGGTGGGATTAGGTCACCAACCTGCATTTTTAAACATATATATGCATGTCTAGGTAATTTTAACAGCTACCTTGTCATCTCCAAGAAGCTAGTACATATAAGGTAACTTTTACTTATTTTTCATCATATGCTCGGACCTCTAAATGGAATTGAAACATATCCTCTGGAGCCACTTTATATTTTACTCATTCCTAATAGCAAACACAAAAGGTATAGAAACTTAAATTCCAATTCGATTCTCACCAGTTCCTTACCAGTCCTTTATTCTTAATGATAATGACGTGACCCTTTTCTATGCCAGTCCCCAACAATAATATTCACCATGTAACCTCGTTGGGCCGAACATTGAAGTGGAGAAGCTATTCCAATCTTTCATAAATTCAAGTTCAGCCAATATATATAATTATCTGCAATTCCTACATCAACGTGATTTTGTCAAATCCTGTTATCTTAAGGAAAACTTGTTCATCAGTTACTAAAACAAAATATGTAGAATCATTTTGAGCTCAAATAGGCCTGAGTGTTTCGACCTTGGCTCTGACACCATATGTAACATACCCGAAAGTGGTAAGAGATTTTTTTTCCTCTCGAATTATAAATTTAAGTCTATGTTACCATACTCTTATGGAAATTGAGTGATGAAAGTAAAACATACTGAAATAAAATCAGCCATTCCAAATAAAATCAGCCATTCCTTTCACTCCTAGTACCCATACTCTAACAGATTAGGAAAAGGAACCCTTAAGTGACAACTCTAGCTTTTAACCCTTATTAGATTATCTATTTCCTTATAAGGATTAACAAACAACTTTTCTTATACAATCTTCCTTTGGATTTAGTTTATTCATAAGAAATCCTTCTACCATCTACGGCATCATTACCATGAGAACATAAGATAAAATACATCAATATGTACATAAGATGTCATCATCAAAGACACCCAATTTCTAACATCCCAAATGAACTGGAATCGATTTTGCGAATACTGTTTACTTTCTAACAAGAAGATTTAGCTATACCAATTGGATTAAGCTTATTTTTAGGTTACTTAACAATAAAATATGCTTAATGAATGCTAAGAAAAATCACTCACGTACATCTGCTTATTTCCGATCTGAACACATAAAAGTATACTCAAAACACATAAGTGTTTATGTTTATTTACCTTTACCTTGAGTTCATATGCCTGTTATTTCCAATCAGACTACATAAAAGTATACTCAAGACACATAAATGTTTATGTTTATTTACCTTTACCTTGAGTTCATATGCCTCTTCTTTTCGATCAGACTACATAAAAGTATACTCAAGACACATAAATGTTTATGTTTATTTACCTTTACTTTGAGTTCATATGCCTGTTATTTCCAATCAGACTACATAAAAGTATACTCACGACACATAAATGTTTATGTTTATTTACCTTTACCTTGATTTCATATGCCTGTTCTTTCCCCCTTTCCTGCAAGATGATTCAAACATTTTGACCAACCTTCAACAATCCTCTACATACACAATTTAGGAGATTCTTTCCATTTACAAATTAGACAAAACAATGAATACAATATATTGGTCTCATAGCAGCCCTTGGAAATAAACAACACTAAAGCATCTTGTTCTCCAATTATGCTGAATACAATCCATAACACCAATCCTATAGTATTCATCACCTCTTATAAACACAAGTAATTGGAGAAAGGTCAAGAAACCCCCGGGGCGACTGTTGAGTAAAATTACAGGGTTAGGTAGTTACAACTTGATAAAATGAAATCTATCTCTAAAGCAAATTGGGTTGCATATTTGGGTTTATATATGCTATATGGTGTCCACCATACTTTCCTTGTATGAAGGCTATTTTCCATCCTTGCTGCGACACCTCCCCTGCACTCACAACTTAGTTTTAATGGGTAACTCATAAATGACTATGAATAACATCATACTTGAATATCCAACTAGTTAAAAAGAAAACATATTGCCACAAACATATCATTCTAATAAGCAGCTAGTAAATTTAACCTCTAGCATTTAAATCTTCATTTTCTAAATTAAAAGATGGATCCATCTCGACTTCGACTTTCCACCCAACCAATTGACTCTATTTAGCATGCATTATTCCACCTAGAGTCACCCCCGAGCTTGGGCGACGAACCCACTAAGGTAAGGAATATGGTTAGAACCCATCCCAAGTTATATAAGCAAGATCCACTGCTCGACCGTTTTGTTATAAATATACTACCCAAATGGCACTTAATATAGCACATGAGAAGATAATGTTCGTTCTGTTATGAACATACTACCCAATAGCACTTAATATATCACATGAGAAGATAGTGTTTACTCAATAATATTCGTATTTATAAATTCAGTCACCCAAACTTTCCTTGAAAGCTTTCCCCATAGGTCACTCAAGCAACACTAAGGTGAACCTGTTATAACTGCTCACGCAATCCATCAGGTGTAGTTTTGCAACTCTACTATAGTTTATTGTACTCCAAATTACAAATGGTAGTCATTATTTAGGAAAGTTATAAAAGAATTACTATTTAGTGGAATCCATCCATCTCTCCACTTACAGGGTTCCGATGGTCATAAGAGGCAGAGTTTTTAGATAGGGATCATAAAAGGCAGTGTTTTTAGATATAGATTAGTCTTCCATTAAAACTAAATACCGATCGACGTCCTACTTGAAAAAAGGGGTACAAAAGACACAGATTTTTATAAAAAACCATATCAAACTTACACAGATCGATTTTCTCGTTGAAATCGTTGCACAAAAACAGAATTTAAAAATAAAGAGTAAATCTTAAGTTTTCCAGATCGATTCTTGGATGAAATCATTGCTCAAAAACAAAGTTAAATAAATAACAAATATCAAAACTTCCAAATCGATTTTTTTCTAAAATCGTTTGCTAAAAATCAGAGTTAAATAAAGAACAAATCTCAAAACTTGCAGATCAATTCTTTGCTGAAATCCTTGCTAAAAAACAGAGAGTAAATAAAGAACAAATCTCAGAACTTCTAAGTCGATTCTTTGCTGAAAATCATTGCTCAAAGACGGAGTTAAATAAAGAGCAAATCTCAAAACTTGGAGATCGATTCTTCACTGAAATCCTTGCTAAAAAACAGAGAGTAAATAAAGAACAAATCTCGGAACTTCTAAATCGATTCTTTTCTGAAAATCATTGCTAAAAAATAGAGTTAAATAAAGAACAAATCTCAAAACTTGCAGATCTGAAATCACTGCACAATCAAATCGTTACACAATGAAAATCACGGCATTACCAAGATCCATACTCCAGATCTGAAATCGTTGCATAATAATAAAAATCAAAGCCTAATAACAAGGCACACTCCAGATCTGAAATCGTGACAACACAATACTGAGATCAAGCAAGTGCCGATCCAAAACATGGAATCGTGACAAACACAAAAACTGAGTTCAAGCAGCGTCGATCCAAAGCATGGAATCGTGACAACATATAAGAAATACTAGATACAACATTACACAAGAGAAGTTCAAATGCAGATACCAGGGTGATTGCCGAGGTCTCCCTTCAGATTTATGGAGAAAAGTGCAAATTCCCCAATCCAGAATGCCCTCACCCATGATCCTTTCGCCACTTCCAAAATCCCGCCCCCTTCTCTTGCATTTTCACTCCTTTAAAATTCATAGCGTTCCATTTTTTTCCTCTACCCAGCACATGTGGGATAAAACCATATTGCCTTTTATTCTTATTAGTCTTTCCTAACAAATTCTTAACTTGGCCGCTATAGTCACTTCTCTTTTAGTATTTTTAACCTTTCTAAATATACATCTTAGTATCCCTTGCTTTTTCCTTTTAACTGTACTACCTTTTCCATTTTAATTATATTAACCCTTTTAATTCTTGATAGTGCTTGGGAAAAAGTGGGACATTCCAGCTCTCTTATGCATTATCACATTATTCTCTCATTTTAAAATGCCAAACAATGTCTTTAATAATTGTTGTGCATCAAAATGCTTCTCTTATAAATGTATCCCAATGTGTTATCATTTTTTAATATATATAGGAGGTCATAGCTGTTAATGAGTAAATTTCATATGAGACATTATCCTTGAATTATTTCAGCATATATAATGTGGTGTAAAATAGTTGTTTAACTATACATAAGGTATTAGGATCGTATCAAGGTTAATGCCACAAGTGTTAGATATCTCTTTTCACTTTCCTATAGAGCATTTCTTTTTCCTAATTTATTCTAATATTTTATTATATTAACCTTTCCTTTATATTTAAGGGTTAGTATAAAAGGTCTTATACCTTTTGATGATTAACTTTTTCATTTGATTATATTAACTTTTCACTTTTCCTCGATAATTACATGTAAGTGCCTATGTCCTTTAACCTTAGGTTCATTTAGAGTACAATTATCCACTTCCTTGGTATAGTTGAATCGTATAAATTAAAAAAAGAGTTAACTATTGTACCCTGACAATTTGCATGCCCCCTCATTTCAGTAAGTAAAGCTTTGTTTCTCAAACGACCCCAATTTAGACACAACGAGCTGTCGGGTTAGTAAGTAAACACAACTCTCTATCTCTTTAGCACTTACAAATATTCTGATGACCCATAAAAATTATCAAGTCACTGGGTTCTTCTTTCTTGAATGCCCCTTCCCCCTAGTGGATTCATCGCCAAATGTCCTTTTAGTCGTTCGAAGCTTTCAGTTGTTCACCCTATCGATTATATCCACAACTTGACAGAGTTTTAGAGTCGGTACTTACAGTGATGTTTACTTACACTGTGAGTTCTGGGTCGAGTTGGCGAGGGATGTTACAATTTTTTCAAAAAAGACAAATTATTAGAGTTTAAAGATTTAAATCCCTCTTTATATCATGTTATTCAACTATGTACATTTAAAAAATAAAGTATATCACCTTACTCAACCATGGACAACTAAAAAATAAAGTATATTACCTTACTCAATCATGGACAAGTAAAAAATAAAGTATATGACTAGAATTTGCACCAACAGGTGCAAAGGAATTCCGAGAGGATGAACATATAGTTTGACATGAATACAAGATTCACAAAAACTAAAAAAATTCTAGGTGGGTAAAAGTCTTGAAATATTAAAAATGTGAAAACACTGTAAACATTAAACTGATAGGTAGAATATTTATTTATAACTTGTATTGAAGGAATAAGTATTAAGCTACACTTATACATTGAAGGTTTGGTTATAGAACAAGACAATGAGTTGTAGAAAGATGAAAAATCAAATTGAAAGGGGAAGGGAGTGGCATTATGGAATTTCGTAACCAAGCTAGATGTAAAACCTGGACCATATTATTTCAAAATGAAAGAGGAAAGACCCTTGATAAAATATGGCATTGATGAAGGTTGACTGGGTTAAGAATGATATATTACCAAGTTAAATTTGGGTTATGCCACTCCAAATCCTAGGTTAATGTGTTTTTATCATCTGTGTACCCGCACCGATACACTTCTATAACATCTATAATTAATCACATCCAACATGCATGGATTTTGTGTCAATTATTTCAACATATTTCGCTATATGAAAACATTAAAAAAATTGGAGTCGAATGACAGAGTGTGTGATTCCATTAGAGGAATTTTGGGGTCTAAAATGGGCCTCCTAAGGAAAATAATAAAATAATAGTTAAAATAATGAAATAATAGTTAAAATAATAAAATAATATTNGATGCGGAATCAAATTCCGATTCCACATCCAACGATCTCTCCCGATCGAAATTTGAGTAAAAACACAATGAGATATGTCGAAAATACAAACAAAAAAAGTAGTTTTTTTTAATGACAAATATGTCATTTCAACCATTATGGTTGACTTATTTTATTGAAATTCTATCGGTTATTGAATTCCAACTCACAAAAACTTATTTTGGCACGTTTTCTTATAAGGCCCATTTTAGACCCCAAATTTCCTCTAATGATACAAGATAATGGAATGTGATATTAGGACAACAAAATGAATACTTTCCTTCATGTATCCGTTCATCATCACATTGAACGAATCACTGGGAGTGACCGAATAATGTCATAAAAATCGTCATATGTCTTTAGTTATGGAGGCTAATTTTAAACTTTAAGAGTGTCCACTCGCCATTTCTTGATCACAAGGTGTTCTTCGTTTTTATTTTTTATTATTGGAAGCCCTATGTGTTGCCTTTGTCTGTATTTTAATATAATTGAAAAAAATGTCTAGTTATAAATATAAATGAAGAGAGAAAAAATTAGAGATTAACGTCACAAAAATTCCAAACTTTGGTTCAATAACATGCAAGTGATGTGTTTTTTCTTGTTTGTAATTAAATTTGACCTACATAGTTTGGAAAGAAAGAAACCCGATGCCACTGCAAATTCTAAAAAGATAGAGAATAATGCAAATCATAATATATAACAAGTTTATTGAACTTAACATTTTTACAAAAGAGCAAGTATGAGATATATTTTCTTTTCAAGAACAGAGCTATGTCAACTAGTATTTACAATTAACATCACATTACAGTTTGTCATGGGACGTGATAACATATTTTAAAAAGAGAGAAATGTCTCTTTGCTTTTCAAAAAGAGAGCAATGCCAACTAGTCTTTACAATGAACATCACATCACATTTTGGCATTGCATGGCATAAACTAATATCATAAAAAAGAAGACTCCAATGTGTTGTTATAACTGATCGTGTAACAATTATTAAAGGAAAAACATGTTTGATATGAATAAAAGTATCATAATCCCATGTAGGATTCAAGAGAAAAAGATGGTGTTGGAAACATTTCAGTACAACATAGGTAGTTTAGGTACATGAACATTGTATCCTTATCCTCTAAAATGGAAATGACCCTTTCCCTTTTCTGAATTGTAAACTTGTTTTTGAATCCGTTGCTTTGATAAATTGTTGCAGCTGACTTGGAGATAGATGTGCATATTTGATTAGAGAAACTGCACAAGAAACACACAATAATCAAATCAAACAAATTTGACAAAATACATTTCAAATATTAAAAAGATTAAAATTTTAACCTAAATAAATTGTATTTGTTCTTTGATACCTATAGAGAAAGAAACCCTATTCGAATCATCAATCAAACATCAAAAGATGAAATGTAATACGAAATACTTTAAAATATTTTGTTGTTGGAATTAAATAATTTGATTTACAAAAAAAAGAGTAATTACTCTCATAATGAAAAAATGAGTTAGCATAAACCCAATAGCAAATACAAATCTATGTAGATACAAGCTAAATACAGGCATGTCACTGAATGAAAATTATGAAACGTGCTCCAACAAGCTGAATAAAAAAAAAACTGCTACGACTAAAATGGAATAAAAGTATGCATCTAGAAATCAGAAATTAAATATAATTTGGAGAGTACTAGTTGCTTATTCAGAAATCCCACTTATTCAAAATGAATTGTAGAAGTGAACCTTTAGTATCTAAAGTTCAAAAATTAAATATAATTTGGAAAGTGATAGCTACTTATCCAGAAATACTACTTATTAAAAATGCATTGTAGGAGTGTACCTTTGGTATCAAGGATTTGCAACCTGTTTGTATGAATAGTGCTCAATGATTGGACAACTATATAATTTGGCAATGTTTGTGAACAAAACATTACACTCTTAGACTCAGAAGCTAAAACTTATAAATCAATCAAAATTTAATCTCTTAGACTCAGATAAAAAAAATACAAATTTCCCTTGATGTCAATGTATTATGTTTTAAAGTCATTGGTAGATAGAAAATGAGTCTTGTCTAGATTGGATAAATTTTCTGCAATAGAAGTGTGATAATGTTATAATAAAATAACAGTGAAATAGGCACATTCTTCATTAGATTCTTCATAGATGCTATGGATTAATTGAAAGGGGTCAATGCATAGATGTTATAAAGTACCTAAAAGGGATCAATTCTTGATCAGATTTGCACCAATTAGATCTTTATCAATAGAAAACATCGCAAAATCTATTGATCCCTATGAAAACTTAACATGCTACAAAAAATGCATGTTGAAATCATTAGACTACAAATAAAAAGGTTCGAACAAAAGATAAATATATCATTTTCCATCCTAGCAAACTATAGGTGTTTTTGGGAATCAAAAATTGTTTATTTTAAGTGCTAAAAAAACATGAAAGCAAAGAACAATTTCATGTCCATGTTTAAAATTTCCTGAACTCCAACTCCATATTCTCTTCTTAGATATGTCTCTAAACATCTTCTTAGATTTTACAAGCTTGTACTACTAAACCTTGATAATATCTAGGGTTTCAAGTGGTTGGCTAGGGTTTAAAGGAAAATAACTACAACCCGAAGAGAGCAAATCTAAATTGATATAAGCTACAAATTCTTGTGACCATTCTGAAAGACTTTCATATTATATAGAGAAATGCTCGTGAAAATTTGAGTTGTATATTAAATCTAGGAGAGACATTTGTATTGAATGTCATTGAATACTACACAATATCTCTTAAAGTTGAAAACCAATATTAGAAGGCTTGGAAGCTTCTCTGCATATTAATTTTCTTATACAGTTTCTTCATAATGTTCCATAGCTCCCAAGTGGTGGAAAAAAAATGAGAATTCGTTGGTGTACAAATGTATGGTATTTGCATTGGTTAGGGTAATAATTGAAAGCATTGAAAGTATGTAAGAGGAATGCATGTGGTGGGATCATAAGAGATTCATAGGTAACCAATGACTACAAAGCCCCTTTTTCTTTTACTATTGGATCCTGCATTTACGCACCTTGATAAGGAATATATGTGTGTGTATATAAAGGATATAAATAAAATATCTAATCTATGATGATACATGTGAAGGAAAATATTATGTTGTGCATTAGAAACTATCAACCAATGACTATCCAACAACTTGTAATTCTCGAAGAACTTGGCCTTGTTCCAGGCTATATGCTTCCAACATATTTAAGGATATTGAAATTTGAAGGGCTAGTTCATGGAGAGATAATCAAGAATGAGTATAAATGCTTCTGACATGATTTTTTCTTTTAATTTGTGCCATAGAACACAATCCCTAATATGGGCATAAAGAATGCATTTGAATGTGTTGAGGTTAGGTTGTATTAAATCCAATACTTTACCTTAATGTATAAATATGGTTTAATAGTGTAAGGAATTATGATTAAAGGGAAAACCAAGCCTAAAAACTTGGCCTTTCCAATTCAGATAAAACTTTACAATGTCCCAAGCCTTCCATATTCTCTAGGAAACAATGTTTCTTTCACCTTGGCACTGGCCCAAGTAAAAATAATAGTTTGTAAGTTGAATCTTGACCACAATGTATTTCCTAGGTATCCTTTGGAAAATTAAAGTATCTTTGGAAATTTATAAACTTTCATGTCCTTCTAATACCCTTCCAAAATTCCATGCCCTTCTGATGCACTGATAACCAATTTGTCACACGGTGTTGGCTTGAGTGTCGATTCTATTAATTCCCATCACCCCTAGTCTTTGGGAGTGCAATAGATGTTGTAATTAATATAATTGAATCCCTTGTCTCTCTCTGTATTCACCCAAAGGAAGCTTCAAAGAGATTGTTGAGTTGTTGATAAGCACAAGTACAGGGAACCCGATGTGAGGAATAATAGACATGAACAATTGCTAGAATCTTAACACAACTTTGGAACATAGAAACCAAAGAAATCAACTTGGTTAACCATTTATCACTCTTTTTTTCAACTCACTATATAACCATTCCCAACAAATCACTTAGGGAGGCTTGAAAGGGAATGCCCATAAACTTAAAAATATGGCCCAGTTGGATCTATGACCAACCTTGCTAAAAGCTAACCAAGTAGGAGGTTTTCAGCTCTTTTCCCATTGAATTAGGGACCTTAAGGTAGTGCAAAATATATCGGGCCAGGCTATCATGTTATTCATATATTCTTGTTCCTCCAAGATAGTGAGAAAATAATCATCTACAAAATTTCCACTAACAAGCTATTTGGTTCCTAGTTTATAGAGGGGAATATATTTCCTTAGAACTTGACCCACATGATGAGACACTAGCTATCCCAAGGTCTCAACTTCCCTGATGTAGACTTTTGGAGCTAATGGGCACCTTTATTGGATGAACATGAAAATATCCTTCCTTTGATTTGTAGTTGCTAATAGATAATCAAGTGGATGCCACTAAGAAAAGGGTTTTCATGACATGGATAGAAAGGAGTGAACTACAAGGCCTTGATTATGGACATGTTGAAGGGCCACTTGAACCTATCATAATCCTTCTCAAAATCTATAATAACGAAAAAGGCATCGAGCACTAGGCATTTGGTCAATTGATACCTTCTCAAATTGGAATGAAATTGTCTAGAATGAAGCTCGCCCTAATGAAGGTTATCTATTATGAATGTTTAAACTTGGGTAGAATATGTTTACATCAAAATCTAGTGCCTTGTACAGATTAATAAAGGGGATATTTAGGTTCATTTCTTAATTATTCTAAAAATATTAAGGTGAATGTAAACCAGAATGGCCTCTGCCATGCAGCTAGTTTAAACCTACAATTAAATAAATGTAACATTGCAATACCAATGTCTTATAGTCACATCAAAATATTCTTAAAATATCACAGGAAAGCAATCCAATGGTCAATTGTTTCCTACCTGCTTTCCATTAATATCTTGGACTTCCTTTTATCTACAAAAAGTCATTATAAAAATAGCAAAGCTAACCTTTATGTAGTACACAAACCCAATTACATTGTACAATGATAGAGAATATCCCAAATCAGAATATATAACATGGTTATTGAACTTAGCACTTGCAAAATAGCAAGTATGAGATATCATAACATATACAAGACATGTCTCTTTACTTTAAAAAAAAGCAATGTCAATTGGGATTTACAATTAACATCACATGACAGTTTGGCATGGCATGTAATAGCATATATAAGACATGTCTTTTTTCTTTTAAAAAAGAGAGCAATTCCAACTAGGATTTACAACAAACATCACATCACAGTTTGGCATGGCATGGAAAAACAATTATCATAAAAAATAAGACTCCAATGTGTTTTTATAATTGATGTAATAACAACAGTAAAAAGGAAAAACATGTTTGATACCAATCAAACTACAAAATGAACAATAATAATCCTGTGTAGGATTCAACAGAAAAATATGGTGTTGCAAACATTTCGGGCCAACACATGGAGTTCAAGTATATGAACATTGCATCCTCCTCCTCCAAAATGGCATTGATCCTTTCCCTTTTGCAAATCGTAAAGTTGTTTTAGAATCCTCTGCCTTGAGGAATTGCTACATCTGACTTGCAAATAGATCCGCATTGTTGATTAGATCAACTACACAAGAAACACATTATGATAAGATCAAACACATCTGGAAAAAGAAATTTCAAATGCAAATATAACAATCATGGTCTTTAATAAGATTAACATCCTAACATGAAGAATTTGTTGTTGTACTTCTTTGATAAATACAGAGAAAGAATCCTATTAGAATTGCAATCAAACATCAAAAGATGAAATGCAGTATGAAATGATTTAACATAGTCAATTTTGGAATTAAATAGTTTGATTTCCCATCCTAACAAACTAAATGTTTTTTTGGAAAAAAAATTGTTTATTATAAGCGCTAAACAAACATAAAATAAAAGACCAATCTCATCACCATGATTAGAATTTCCTGAATTCCAAATGCATTTTCTCTTCTTAGATACGTCTCCAGACATATTCTTAGACCCTAGAAGCCTCTAGTACCAAACCTTGAGAAAATCAGCATTTCAAGGGGATTGACTAGGTTTTAAAGGAAAACGACAAAAACCTCGAGAGAGAAAATCTAAATTGATATAAACTACAAAATCATGTGAGAATTCTGAAAGGATATCATATTATATTGACAAACATTGGTGAAAGTCCAAACTAACTTTGTGAACTATGACAACAAATGGAAGATGATACAATGTCCCTCTATCCGTCAGCACACCAATTTAAACCAATGACAGTTGATACAATGTCCCTCTATATGGTGACCCATCAATTTAAAGTATTTTCTTTGTGAGTGTTTTCAAACTTGAGAAAGAAACAAGGGAATGACTAAAATAATTTTCCAACTCAAACCACCTTCTTAACCTTTTCATCTCATCTTACACAAATCAATAACCAAAATGTTAGAGCTTGCATCTCACCCATGTGATGTCCAACATTAAGTAAACATAGCCATAGACATCTAGAATCCATTGCATTTGGTAATGTGTACTTTGAAATTTTTTATTATTTGTATACTTTAAACTTTCTTTTCAATGAAAAATATATTACTTTAAACTTCCATTTAAATGAAAACTATATTTTCCTTCCTAAAATTTATTATATATATAATTATGTATAATTTTTTTTCCATATTTAATTCGTTGAATTAGTCAATGACTTGAGTCTAAGCTTGCAAACTAAAGTTTTGAGCCAAATTTCCATCACCTAATTCCTCTTTCCCATCCATTTTTCCACTTTCCACTTATGTATGTAATTATCATCAAATTGTTTGATTGATTACTCCAATCTTTTCCATGCATAGACCAATCAATTTGTAGTTTTGTACCACTGGATGGAAAACTATTTGTTAGCCTGTATTTGTGAGTTTTTGAATATGTGTTACAAATTTGTTAGATTCAATAATATGTGTAGCATATGTTGCATTGGAAACTTACTCAAGAGGGTGCATATATCTTTGTTGTACATTGTATATGATGCATCTAGCTATACATTTTAACTTATATAATTAGGGTTATATGAGTTTAGATTCATTGCAATTTCTGGTTTATTAAGAATAAATAATTTTCAAACTTGAACCACCTTCTTAACCTTTTTATCTGTATTCTTCTCCAAAATGTCCAAGAGAGACTTCACCCATAATTTTTTTTTATAACAAAAAGTAGTTAATTTTATTAAGAAGGAAAACATGTATTTTTTGGCAATAACCAATCAACCCATTTTCAAAATTCTAAAGAACCTGAGGCTTAATAGAGAAATTCAGAGGATCGCCAAATCAAGCTAGAAACAATTGTTAGTTTTTCATCATATAAGCTAGCATTATGATCTTAGGATGTTTTGACTAAGAGAATAACAAGCACAGCAATAAAACATAAGCACATCACAAGAGACAAGAGACACAAAGAGTTTTCCTCGGGGAAACCATAAAGGAGAAAACCTCGCAACTTCCTCTGAGATAGAATCATCACCAAAATAGTAAAAGCCCCAAAACAGTAAGATGATCTCCACACAGCAGCAGTCTCTCTCTCTCTCACACTGAGAGAGCTTCTCCTCTCATTCATGCGCCCCAATGAGTGAGTCTGTTTGTTGCAAGTGAGATAAATAGAGAGGCTCATTCTCTATTTATATTCTTTCGTTCACTTGAAGTGCACTCCAACATGTCGGCCTCACTTAACAATTACTTACTAGAGCCGACATCTCTAGGAGTGTCTAATAACCCTAGTGCCCCACCACTTGTGGGGACTTTTCCTCCTCCGACCAATAGGAGGGTAACACAATGGTGGGGACTATTGCCCCGACTTACAATGACTCACCTAGGGTCGACTTCACTAGGATAGTCTAATAACCCAAGGGCCCCACAACTGTGGGGACTTTAACCCTTGACCAATAGGAGGGTTACCCATAATGACTTGACATGACTTTCTCATTATAGAAACTTCCTGGAATAAACATTGGGGTATGACATGACTTAAATACATTACAATACATAAGAACTACGGATGAATACATTCCGAAGTTATAATTACATCAACACTCCCTCTTAACTAGGAAGGTATTATCTCGACATAATTTATTAGCACAAGTATTCTTCTCTGTATCATCTAGATCATCATTGAGTTCTCGTCATCTTCGTATTCATTTCGTCTTCATCTTCAAGTCATTTTCATCAGTGGATCTGGATCATCATCACTGAATCTAGATCATCACCCAATCTGGATCGTCATCACTGGATCTGGATCATCACTCGATCTAGATCATCATGAGGCATCATCTCTGGATTTGGATCATCACTCGATCTGGATCATCATGAGGCATCATCTCTAGATCTGGATCATCACTCGATTTGGATCATCATGAGGCATCATCTCTGGATCTGGATCATCACTCGATCTATATCATCATTGGTTGTCATCATTGGATCTCGATCATCACTCGATCTAGATCATCACTCGCTATCATTACTGGATCTCAATCATCACTCGATCTGGATCATCACTGGTGCTATCTCATGATTCTTCTCATCATAGGAATTTCTACAGATCCAGCCCTTTTACATGGTGGTTGTAGTCCTAGCCTCCATGTAGGTCTTCTTCAGCACTTATATCTGACCTACTCATCAGAAAGGCTCGTCCAGCACTTACATCTAACCTACTCATCAGAAAGGCACGTCCAGCACTTACATCTGATCATATAGGAATCAATCCTATAATCACATTAGAAAGGCCCAGCACTCACATTCACCAGCATGATAGGACAAAACTACTATCATTTGTGAAAAGGATTAGCACTTACAACCACTAGCATGATAGGACACAACTACTATCATCTATGGAAAGGTACAGCACTCACATCCACCAGCATGGTAGGACACACCTACTACCATCTGTGGAAAGGCTTCAGCACTTACATCTGACCTACTCGTCAGAAGGGCACAGTACTCACATCCATCCAGGTTGGAACACATCCTGCTCACAATCATTGGAAGAGTTCTGCACTTCCATCCAAGCCGGAACCACATCCTGCTCACAATGATGAAAGAACTCTATTCTTTCACCCAGGCCGGAACCACATCCTGCTCACAATGATGGAATATTTCCTCACTTTCATCCAGGCCGGAACCACATCTTGCTCACAATGACAGAAGAACTCTGTTATTCCACCTAGGCCAGAACCACATCCTGCTGACAATGATGAAAGACTCTCATCTAGGCAGGAACACATCCTGCTCACAATGATGAAATATTTATGCATTACATTCATCCAGATGGGAACACATCCTACTCACAATGATGAAATGGCTCTGCACTTAAATCCATCCAGGGAGGAACACATCCTGCTCACAATGATGGAAGGGCTTCCACTCACATCTGATCTTGTAGGAACCAATCCTACAGTCATATCATAATGGCCCCTAGTCCTCGACTGAGATACCTGGTAATAGACCAGGTGCCTCCATTCTCAGAATGGCAGTTTCCCTTACATCTGACCTTCTTATCGGACTAGCCAACACTCACATCTGACATGGAAGGAACTTAATCCTTTAGCCATGACATAATGGTTCAGCCCTTACATCTGATCAAGTGGGAACACATCCCTCTATCACATCAGAATGGCTACTCAGTCCTACACTGAGTGCTCCTGGTAAATAACCAGGTGCCTCCATTCCTAGAATGGCAATTGCCCTTACATCTGTCCTACTCGACAGAATGGCCAGCACTCATATCTGTCATGGAAGGGAGAAAACCTATCACCATGACAGAATGGCTCAGCCCTTACATCTGACCTACTCGTTAGAATGGATATGGATCTCAGCACTCATATCTGACATGGAAGGAACTGAATCCTCTCAACATGACAAAATGGCTCAGCCCTTACATCTGACCATGGAAGGAACCAATCCTCTAACCATGTCAGAATGGCTATGGGACTCATCACTTTCCTTTGGAGGAAACCTCGATCTGGAGAACACTAAGCTTCTCCCTGAAGTACTCAAACTTTAGCCTAGCCAATGGCTTTGTCAATACATTGGCTATCTGCTCCTCCGTCACAACATACTGGAACTTCACTGCTCCTCTCTGCACCATATCCCTGATATAGTGATACTTGATCTCGATATGCTTTGACTTGTCATGAAATACTGGATTCTCTGACAACTTCACGCAACTCTGGTTGTCACAATGTATACAAGTAGCATCCAACCGGAGATCAAATATATCAGACAGTAGCTTCCGCAACCATACTACCTCACAACTAGCTGAACAAGCTATGACATACTCTGCTTCAGCTATACTCAGTTCCACATAGGATTCCTTCTTGCTAAACCAAGAGATTACATCCGATCCCATACTGAAGCAACACCCTAAAGTGCTCTTCCTATCGATGGCACTTCCTGCCCAATCTGAATCAACATAACCCTTCAGGTTCATCTTTTGATTCGCATCATACTTGAGCCCATAATCAACTGTACCCTTCAGGTACCTCAGAATGTGCTTTGCAGCAATCAAGTGAACATTTCTTGGATCTATCAAGAACTAGCTCAAGGTGTTCACGGCAAAGCAAATATCTGGTCTCGTGTTCGTCAAGTACATCAATGACCCAATCATCTGATGATACATCGTAGCATCAACTGAATCTGATGAATCATTATTCAAGAGCTCCATGTTCAATGCCATAAGTGTGGCCATAGCCTTGTAGTCCATCATCCCAAACCTATTTAGGATCTCTACTGCATACTTTCCTTGTCCAAGGAAGATTCCATATGTACTCGGACACACCTCCATACCTAGAAAGTAGTGCATCAACACATAACAGGAGCATCACTAGTCTTCTGCGTTCAACCTTGAAGCAAAGGTTGGAATCCACTTTACTCTTAGTAAAACCTAGATTCATCAGTAACATATCCATCCTATCATACCATGTCGAACCTCAGGATCTTCTGCAGTCACTCCCTCTGAAGTGGAGCATCATACTCCCTCTGTCTTTCGTCCTCTATGTACTAAAACATTATGTGCTGGAGTGGCAAGTAGTATCCATCTAGGATCATTGGATACCAAGATCCTTTATTTTGAACCTTTTTCAAAAGTTCTTCTCACATCCATCTGTGAGCTTGTCATCCTTTATCAGCCTTGTAGCAAAGGTTAATATATCAAGCTCATCATGTATTTGTTATCCCATGGGTTTCTTCTGAACTCGTATAAGGCCTTCTTTCATTTGCACACATGATTATGCATGTCATGTGATTTCACTTTCAGTGGCTGCAAACATCTCTTCATAGTCTATGCCTTATTTTCGTGAGAAGCCTCGTGCTACGAATCTTGCTTTGTATCCCACGATGTTTCCATCTACTGCATGATGGAACTATGAAATTCTCTTCATGTGTCAATACTGCATCCTAGACATCATTCTTCTTGAACTGGTCTTCCATTTCTTCTTGGTTATTTCTTCACAGCTGGAAGGTTCTGTATCAATGATGTCGCTGTATTCGTCATATTATTCTTCATTTTTGAACTGTTGTCACTTGTTCTTCGGAACAAGTCTTCATTCTTCTTTGCTTGTAGGCGATTATGTATGCGGTCTTTCCTACAAGTCAAATGCATTTGTATGGTTAGAAATATTTCATAAGGAATAATTATACTGGCAAGTTCTTATGCATAAATATATGATCATGCAACTACTTTAACCAATACAACATTCATCCATATCTCACTGAAACTTTCTAGATGCCTTCCATCTCTACTAGGACAACATTGAGATTGTGCACTAATCCAATATGTTAGCAAAGAGGTTTCATTCTAGATAAGTAGCAATGGAGAGTTGTATAGCACCATGAGCTACTTACCCATCACATGCATATTAGTAGTATACTGTCATTAATGCAAACATCCTATCATGCATAATACATCAACTAAATATAAACAAATGCATAACAAAACAATATCATGAAATGACAATTGAATACTTATCTTTATTTGTTTTGTGGGTAGACTCCTTGAGTCTTCATCTTCATCATCTTATTTATTCATAATAGCATCGTTTCTTATCCAAATGCTAAGGTGGATAAGAGGTTCTTCAAGAGTTGAGTTCTTCATATTCCTCATCGCTTGAGGTATCTTCTTTGCAAGGTGAGAGCTTGATCTTCAGTTACTTCCATCTTCTTATGAGTTGAGCTTCCTCTTCTTCTCGGAGTCTACTAAAAGTAATCACTTCCTTCTGGCACACATTCCTTGAATGAATGAATCCCATGATCCTGGGAGGACATTCAAGGTGGCCATCACCACTTCTTCATTCTTCACTTTTTCTTTTACCGCTTCAAGTTGTTCTTTGATTTGAGAGACCCTTATGACTACATGGTCTCTGAATTCTGGATCTTCACATTCTTCAACTGGTTTCTTAAGGTCATATTCTGATTTCTGTTCTTCCCTTCAAATAGCTTGGTCAAGGAATCAAACATCTTTGGTGTATTTAAGTAAGACACTTGTAGTACAAGTTGATTCGTGACTGAATCAACCATGATCTTTTTTGGCTTTGACCAAGTTCTTCTTATGAAAGGCTTCTAACCTCATCTCCCTCTGAAACTGGAACCTCTCTACTCATCTAGGTGTCCAATTCATTTTCTTCGGAGAGATAATAAACTTCCATTCTTGTAATTTGTCAACTTCACCAAGTTTATCATCAAGCTGATGTGATAGATCACTTTGAAATGAGAACCTCAAATGAAAATAGCAAAGGATTAGATCTTACCAATTTGAGGTGTCCGTCCTGGTTCCGGAGCTGGCTGATCTAGGGTTTGTCACAGAAACCCTAATTTTTAAAACTTGGAATATTTTAGATCCTACTGGATAGACAGATATATCTCTTCAAATGGATCTATCCAATGTACTCCTTTTCTGAAAACAGTGGAGGGAAGCTCCCAGAACAAAAAGCCCTAATTTTCCAATTTCTTCTGCAGAAATGCTTGTTACTATTTCTCTGATATCTCTGACATTTATGCTCCTATATATCTGAAATTTCTCCCTGAGGTAATATTGCATGTCCCTGATCCAAAACCATAGGTTTCATCAGAATTGGTTTCACCATTTGAGATTTATGATCCTTTTCCCAAGGTGACTTGTTGTAGGACTGTTGAGAACAGTGAAGTTGTACGGCATGCCACGTGTCACTGGTTCATATTATGAGTCTGATATTTGGAACACATAAATTAAAGTCTGTTCCCTTTCTGGAAAATCTTTAGGAATTCCATTTGGACCTCTGTATCCCAATATATTACAATTATCCTCAGGTGTCCTGTGTAGGGATGAATTCTGGAAGATGTTGGAACCCTTACTTGGAGGGATCATAGATCCTAGAATATAGCGAATCTGAGGCTTATGTTTGCAGAAAAGATTCATTAGGATTTTATCTACAGCCCCTGCAATTTTCAAGTCTTGAAGCTTCGCCAATCTTAGGATATAGTGAATGTACCAAAACTTAGCAGTTTTAGTATTTAGGGTTTTTCTAGCTCGGGGTCAAACTAAGGTTTGACTTTTCCGGAGTTTCACCCAACCAAATTTCTTGATCCAGGTCTCCAAACTTCGGTTTTGATGAGGATAAAAATACTATGCTAGGCTCACTTAAAAATTCATCTTCTATAGAAAGCCCTAATTTCCACACCGAAAACTGAAAATGCTCAGAATCAAATTCCGCTTCAACAAAAAGATGCGCCCTTCAATGGAGAGTCATCCTAGCATACTTTTGCTGATGGATTGTGGAGAGAGACCCAAAAAGTAAGAATCCCTAGATTCTATAGCTGCACAATGTCTTGTTCTCATGTTATCTCTCATACCATGTTAGTTTTTCATCATATAAGCTAGCTTTATGATGATCTCCAAACTTCCTCTGAGATAGAATCAGCACCAAAATAGTAAAAGCCCCAAAACAGTAAGATGATCTCCACACAATAGCAGTCTCTCTCTCTCACACTGAGAGAGCTTCTCCTCTCACTCATGCGCCCCAATGAGTGATTTTGTTTGTTGCAAGTGATATAAATAGAGAGTCTCATTCTCTATTTATATTCTTTCGTTCACTTGAAGTGCACTCCAACATGTCGGCCTCACTTAACAATTACTTACTAGAGCCGACATCTCTAGGAGTGTCTAATAACCCTAGTACCCCACCACTTGTGGGGACTTTTCCTCCTCCGACCAATAGGAGGGTAACACAATGGTGGGGACTATTTCCCCGACTTACAATGACTCACCTAGGGTCGACTTCACTAGGATAGTCTAATAACCCAAGGGCCCCACAACTGTGGGGACTTTAACCCTTGACCAATAGGAGGGTTACCCACAATGAATTGACATAACTTTATCATTATAAAAACTTCCCCGAATAAACATTGGGGTATGACATGACTCAAATACATTACAATACATAATAAATACGGATGAATACATTCCGAAGTTACAATTACATCAACAACAATTTCATGAAGTTACGAAATAGGATGAAAATATCTGGACTCCCCATTGATATTAAGAAATATTTGAGGAAGAAGACAAGCCTTGTTAGCCAGTGCATTTGCATAATTATTTAAATGCCAGAGGAGGTGGAAGGAGCCAGATTTATCAAAATCTTTCAAACTTATCCTAATTCTCTGCAGAATGATAATCAGTGCAGAATTTTTAAGACTGTGAGAAGAGTTTAGAGCTTTGATCACTATTTTAGAGTCGCCATAAATTTGAACAGACTTAAATCCTTTTTCCTTATCCAACTCACATGCCAAGAGCAGGCTATAAATTTCATCATGTTTATTGTACATGATTCCAAGCCCCTAGGTAAAGCTGAAAGAGGAAAACCTATCCAGAGAGATAACCAGACCACCAGTGCCTGAGACCCCGGGGTTCCCTTTGGAACCACCATCAAAGAAAATAGCCGCTGATGAAGAGATCACCCAAAATGAAATAAATGCATCTTTATCCCCACAAAATCTACAAGAAGGGATCAAGATTGGTATGATCATAGTTTTCCCAAATATTTGAGAACTAAAACCCATCTGCAAAGAAGGTGGCAAAGAAGAGATCAGATGACCAATTGATTCAGAAAACCATGCTAATGATTTGATAGCTACAATCTAAAATATTGGCCACTAATCAGTGAAAACACAGTTATTTCTAGCTATTCATAATGACCACAGTGTGAATTTAATGTTGACCCCTTCATCATCCAAAATTTCTGAAATGTGATTTTGATAAATCCTGGCCCTGCACTGACGATGGAATAATGAAGTGTTATTACCCCCTGCCTTCAGCCAGAGACTACGGGACTTCAACCTAAGATACTCATCCTCCAGCCTAGAATATTAAGTAGTTTTTAACTGGGAAAGATGATCCAAGACAATGTGGGAAGTGGAAATTTCACTATTTCCATCCAAATTGTAATGTAGATAAATCAGAAACTCTTTCCTTCCTGCTTAACGTTGGAGAAGGGATAGGCAATTTGACCCATTTCTTCAACGCAATTTTGGTTTGTTTCAATTTCTGTTCCCATACAAAACTTGGAGAACCAACGACATAATGGGACCAAGCCTAAGAGACAATGTCCATAAACCCTTCTCTATCAATCCATAGTGGGCTAAGACGGTATGGAATATGGCCGAGATCCTATTCTTTTTCAAACAACGGTGATATAGGATGGTGGTCTGATGAGATTTCAAGAAGAATTTTGGAGGAAATAATCAAATTACCATCCAGCAAAGAACTGTGGACTAGGAAGCAAAAAAGCCTAGCTAAAATCCTTGTGGAACCCACACTATGATTTGACCACGTAAATCACCCAAGCTTGGGTTTTATATCATTCAAGTCCCAAACTTGGATCATTTCCTCCACTGTATCTTGCATATGATATTTGCCACGATGACCTCCTTTTTTTCATTCAGTGCTAATGTTATATTGAGGTCTCCTTCTAAAATTATATTTGTCGGAGAATTCAACACAAGAAAGTCTAATAATGTGACCAGCATTCTTTTTTTCCATATAATTAACAGGAACATAGAGATTTACGAGGGAAAATGAGATTTTATTGGAATAGTGAAATAGCTCTAAATAGATCCAGTGTTGTGTGGCATACCATTTATTTAACTAGAATTTCTCTTCACACCAAAGAGATGTTAATCCCCCACAGGAACCAATAGCGCTGACTCCTTTACCAAAATTTAGTTTCCATTTATGTTTGCTCATGATTAGGAGAGCTTCCTCCTCAATATTGGTCTCTTGGAACAATAGGACTTCAGAAGGATCCACTTTCAATAAATCTTTGACTTCTTCAGCTTTGATTGGGTTTCCCAATCCCCTACAATTCCAAGAGATGATCTGCATTAATTACCCAAGGGAGAGGGAGTAATTACCCCCTTAGGGGGCCTGTTTCTCTTGTTCCTCCCATATGACATTTGAATTGTGGCCTGACTACCTTGAGTCTTAAGCCTTTCATCCTTTTCTTCTTGAATATTCTTCTTAGATTTTCCACCAGCTTTTTTGGAGAGCCGTTCAAAAGAATCATCATCTAAAGAACCAGAGAAAACACCTTGCTTCTTCTGAGTAATATTTGCATAAGAAGGGGGAGAGATAGCTTCAAGAGGAGGAGAATGAGGGGAACCAACATCCAAGGGGGGGTGTGAGAATGATGGACTAGCTTGGTCCTTTGAAACAATATTTTCTTCCAAGTCCAATTCATGCCCATCGGATTGTTGCATTTCTCCTTCTTCTAGGATTACTTCAGAGGAACTTAGAACAACAAATTGATTGGGTAAATATTTGGGAATGACATCAACCTAAGATAAAATAGGAATTTTCCCAAGAGAAGAGTCACCTATCATAGATTTACTTTCTTTTCCTTTCTTTCTAGGACCTTGATTGGGATTTCCTGATTTTTGGACTTGGTTACACTAATCTTCTTTCTCAATTACAATATCCTTTTCTAATTTTTTTTACAGTTTCAGCAAAAATGGCCATAACCATGGCAGAATCTACATTTAAATAGAATTTTCTCATAATCCAACTCTTAAAAACAGGACCACTCTACGACAGTTAATTTAATTGATTCGGGAAGGCCAATATCCAAGTCGACTTCAACACATATTCTTGGGCAAGAAAATTAGTCTTTCTATTCAGCTCGGTCAATGTATTTACCAATATTATTCCCTATGATTTCCATGGATTCTGAATTCCATAAATCCAAGGGAAGGTGAGGGAATATTACCCAAACAAGGACTGCAAATGAGACATCTTGTGTACGATCAAAATCAGGGGTCAAATTGTTCAATCAAATCCCTAGAGGACACATGAAGTATGGGCCATTTCGGAATATTAGGTCTCAATCTACTGCAGAGTCAAATACAAACACAAAAAACCTCCTCCTACAAGGTGGTTGTGGATACCATCTGAAACCAAAGGCCTCCAGTTATTTTGCACCCAACCATCAATAGCCTTTGGAGAAGGCTAGAGGCTAGTGAATTGGCCGATAATCCCACCTCATCTAGGTTTAGTGTCAAACGACAGATCCACTCAGTAGGAAGCTCAACCGACGGGATATCGACTTTCTTGACAAATTTCTGAGAAGCCCCCCTTTCCTCTTTCCACAGGAAGCAATCAATCTCTTGAAAGCTTTGAAGCCAAGAGGGAGAGGGAGCGGAGCGATTCCACCAAAGTCCATAAGGGAAATCCACCATACTAAAAGGCACCAAAATACTCATAGGAGATGTATCATACCTCTTATACCTCAATGCCATTATGAGTAAAAAGGGGTAATTTTTTTGTTTTTATGTTACTGCGAAATGAGTAAATGATGTTAGTGGTAGAATTCATCTGGAATTTCAATGAGGCATATCCAATCAAATTCGATAATGTTATAACTTAATGCATTGATAAAAAATCATTCGAAGTTCGATAATCATGTTGTAATATACCAAAAATCAACAAAAGGAAACTACCTATCATGGCAACCTGCTATATCCAAGGTACCACAATTCACTGTGTTAAGGTTTCCTGTTGCAAATTTTTTAATGAGATTTACATAGTCGTCTCACTTAATGCATTGCACCAAACCTTAGTCAACAATCATAACTTTCTGACCATTCTAGTTTATCTAACACTTTGCAACATTAAACAACTGTCTTCCTATGACATCCTCAAGTCCAAGTAACCAGTTTTTTTAGAGCTTAAACCTACGTATACCTTAAAACCCTGCAATATACTTTGAATCACATCCCACCAATAGTTATAATGACTTTAACCCAAAATTATTTGTGACGTCCCCATAGACAACTATAATTGATTTCCCAAATCATTATTGACTTATACCTTCGATACCATTAGACAACTCTTACGAATTCTTTTAAACACATACTCTAGAGTGCAGTCTTGTTTTCAGGATACCCCTACCCTATTGTTAACCACTCATGACACACACACATTTATGTAAAACATACCTATGGCAGAATATTTTTCATTTCCAAAATGGAACAATCCTTTACCTTGTAACTATAGCAATAATTTTCCTACCAGTCTAATCTTAATAAAAATCACTGACCCCATGTTCAAAACTCATGTATACGTTACATTCTAATCTTTCTTATGTTCCTCCCAACAGAGGATTATTTGTTATCATTTGGTGACATACACATTTAGACACATTTCAACATAAAGAGAACAGAACTCACACACCATGTGCCTCTAAGTGCTTCCCAATCAATTATTCAATTCACAATGTATAATCATGCAGTGTCTACTATCGAGGGTGCAAAGTTATAACATTACCATCCCCTTTAGGAAAATGTGTTCTAAATTTGTCATGAACTCCAATAAAAAAACTAAAGGAAAACATTCTTTGAAATGCTATCTATACCTTTGAGACAACCAATTCAATCATTAGTACATGACATAAGGTTTTTAATCCATAAATCCAACTTTCATCCCTCATTAGATCTCTTAACATATTATGATCATTGAACAAACAATATTCTAAACACTACACTAATCACATCATCACTGTAAAAATAGCATCCATAGAAACATCAGATACAAACTACGTCAAGGGAACATAAGATAATAACCATCAAGAACATATGAAATAAATACATACATGGTGCATAAGAGAGAGAGACCAATATACGTGGTTCACCCAATTTTGGGTTACGTCCACCAAACAGTCACATCCTATGACATTCATTTCATTTCTTTCATTAAGAGGTTACAATTCCGCAACATAAATATTGCCATACTTTCTTTCTAACACTTTCGCAGACTCTCTCCCTCTGAGAGTATCTCTAAAATAAATCTTCAAAATTTGGTAATGAAGAGATAGAGCAATGCTTGGTCCTTTTTAGAAAATGTAACAATAAAATAAATCTTGTAACCGACTCCAGGTTGTAGCCTTCCCTTAGCTTATAAGGCCTCTGACAAGCAAATCTGAACACCTAGTTAAGGAAATATGCCACTTAGACGGCGTGGCCAAGACATAACATTTAGATACATGTAAGCAACAAAATAAAGCAGGGATTCGGCTCCACCGATGATAGGATTACCCTCCCTCTATGAAATCATGAGGATCCTAACCAACTAGAAACTAATATCTATTACCATCTCTCCAAGAATAAAATAAAATACGTACCCTAAAATAGTGACTCAATAGAAACGACCACCATGAAAGCCCTATGAACTGTTTCTATTCTTGATCAACATTGGATAATCTTGTGCTTAGGTATATTCTGAAATATAACTAATTAGACTATTTATGTGTTAAAATTTCACTGTCTAGTTCAGTTGAATGGGCTGCAAACCACAGATGGAAAAGAACACAAACAATGTGAATATTGATCTCCATCATCAACAGAGTACAAGGAAAAAAAAACCCAATGATCAGTGTGGATAAAATAATGTGCAGTTTAGTATCCAACATAGTCGACCCAGCGCAGCTCCCCAGTGCTTGATGGTAACAACCATAGAATTAAAAATTCCAGAATCGATTGTTCCATCCTCCTATTATAATCATAAAGAAAGGTGGGTGTACCTTACCATGTCCTATACTCATCGAATAACATAAGTTTCTTTTGTTTAGGCGCCGAACATTTTAGGGGATTTAAATTTCCAGACTTGTGAGCCGAGATCAATAGTTCTATGGGCTGGGAAAATCCGACACCTTCTCACTGTCATACCAATCCCCGTGGCAAGGAAAATGTAAACATCCAATCACCCATGACATCTGGTCTTGCAATATTCGAGCTGGGCAAAGGTCGTTGGAGGTTACAACTTAAGAAGCATCTTCAAGTTTAAATAAAAAGGTGTCTACAGAAGACATTTTGCAAATCAGGGGGAGAAGGATATGGCATATTTACCCACAATGACACGGGCGTTCCTACAAAGGGATTTTGGACTCTAACCACACTGACAAAGGAAACTACCACCAGTTTACGGTCCAAAACCCCAAATTCTGCCCAAAACAAGACAATGCAATAAAAACTATCATGCATGGAGCACAGAGAATTGCAAAATATGATACCATAGACAAATCAGCCCAAGAAAAATTATCAAATGAGAAGGAACCTACAGATATCATTCAAGATGTAACACATTCCCTCAGGAAACCCCTATATCCAAAGTATCATATTTTAAAAAAATAGTAAAGCTCATCGTCCACAAGGAAAACGCACACATAGTTTCCTACATCATAGATCGGTCTCAAACATTTTGGCAAAGCACCAGGGTATTGTAACACAGTTCATGATACCAAACAAAACACATAAATTCTTAAGAACTATAGTATGTACCATACCCGCAAGAATCGAATGCAGGCATAGTCTCCTCTGGATCGTGCAGGTGAAAACTCCACTCATCATAGGGATCCATCACAGAGGCATCATTTCTTTCTTCAACCAATGCCCACATTTCCCAAATTCACCATGCAACGCCGAGGAGCCCATCTCCCGGTTTTCTTCAACCAACACTCCCCATGCAAGCATTCCTTCAAAATAATATCCAATGCGCTACCCCCTCTTCTTTTCATTTACCCTCAATAAAACGTAGATGTTTAATCCCTCATCAAAATACAGCATCCAGAGAAAGGGCATAAAGAACCCCCTTTCATAACCACACGGAGATCATTGTTATCTCATGCCGGGATTCCCTTTCTTCCAAAACAAAACATGGAGTGTCACCCCCCATATTTCTTTTCACTTGCCCCTTTTTAATAATGTGAGAAATACTGATTTTCCCTTAAAATTTCCACTAAAGCTGGAATGTTTTTCCCTACAGTGATTAGGCTTACTATTTTTACATTCGCCTAATCTGACAGCTTTTTTCTTGGGAGGAAAAATCTGGAGGAAGATCCGACATAAAATCCTCCATAGGATTCTCTTACAAGAGTTGGTTACTTCTGTTGGAGACATCTACCATCATACACACTCTTTCGGTCAAATTGGCCTAGTTAAACCACTATCCTAAGTTTAATTGACATCAGTGGAGCATTAATTTCCATCATCCCAGTCATACCCACACCTACCTACAGTCAAGGAGGCTAACTAGAGCACTCCAGGGGTGATCTGTGTGACATTAATGCACCTAATTGCTAACTGGTGGTTACTTTCAGTTCAACCAATCAGTTACAGTCAATTAAGGCACCTCCATTCATTAAATATATTATTTAATGATTATTTTATTATTATTTAATGAACTGGAGTGAACAAGGCGCCTTCACCAACTTCTGATGGTCAGTTCAGCTTCAGTTAACCTCATCAGGGTTTATTGGAGTCATGCAGTACTAGCACTTGATGGTTGGTTGCTATGACATGTGTTTGATCTCCTTCAGTTGAGATTAAGTCATTTATTGCACTCCAACTTCAGTTAGGGATTGGTGAGTCAATTAGGGTTTTTTTCAAGTGGTTAACTGAGTGGTATTGCATGGCAAAGAGTCAGTTAAGCTAGACTCACTCACTGAATTCGAATTGTCCCTTAGGTATTCGAATTATTCATTGAGTTAAGCTATGGCTCATGCATGGGAATTGTAACCCTTTATTGTTTATAAAAAGATACAGAGAGGAAACCTATTTTGGTTCAAATTATTGCTAATTCATGAGTATTTGTCAATTATTCTTTGATGATTTTGATTCCTAGTTCCTAGATCATGTGCAAGAATTAATATGGTATCAGAGCTAACGGCAGCACAAAGAACAATCTCTCAAGAACAAGATTTTTGACAGATTTCTCCATGAGAAGTGAGCAATAGCTCAAAATTCCAGCACTACACCAGAAGCCAAGGCTTACCACTCAATATCCCAAGTAAAGAACTTGTTGATCAAGCTTGCTTGGTTGAATATGCTGGGTGTGATGAAAGCCTAAAATGTGCAGGCTGTCCGACCTTATTTTTCCCTTTATGTTTTGATTTTCAGGCTTCTACAGGTGAAGCATTCGCTACAAGCAAATCCAGATGGCCTCCTCAGCGGCCTCCTCAGTACCTATGTTGACTCCATACAATTTCCACACATGGAAACTCAGAATGGAGCATCAGATAAAAGGCAAAGGACTCCACAGAGTCACCATGGACACTGAACCGGAGCCTGGATCCACCATAGAAAAATCAAGATTCTTCAACAAAAAGGATGAAGCCTTCGGTTTCTTATGCCTCTCTATTTCCGATGATCTTCTCTTCCATCTTACGGATCTGAATACACCGAAATAAATATGGGACAAATTGGAATCACTGTATGGAAAGCATGATGACATGAGAGTTATCAACTCGAAAATTAACTCATGTCTCTCCAACCTTCCAATTTCGAGACTCTGAATGATTTCTTTACAAATTTCAAGAATATAGTTTTTCTCTTGAAGCAATGCAAAGTGGAGAAGGAAGATGATTAGCTCATCCTAGCCATCCTCTCCAAACTCGGGGCTGATTATTCACTTTTTGTTTCTACATTCCGTGCAGGGAAGCTCACAACTCCCAAATGGAAGATGCCTACACTCGATGCCTTCATTGAGTCCCTAGCTAGTGAACATGACAAGCTTATCCAGATGGGGATCATCCGATCTTCCCGTGACCAAGCCCTCCATGTCACGGCCCAAAGATGTGAAGGGTAAAGGAAAGCAGCAGAAAAATAAGAAAACTAAATTTGATACTCCAAAGCCTAGACTTGAAAATCAGCAGCATGATGAATCTTCCGGCTCAAGGAAGAACAAAGGAAAAGGGAACAATGGGAAAGAAAGAGTCAGGTGTTCTTACTGCGGGAAGGGTTTTCACCCTGAACATGTCTGCATGAAGAAAAATCTTGATGAAGCAACCTCTCTCTTGAGAGGAATCACATCAATCTTCCGGAGAGCTTTCGGAGGAGAGATCAACAAGACCAGGAACCACAACATGAGAAAGGTCATGCCCTCATGGCAAGCACTTCGAAGTCCAAATCACTGTTGATTGACAGTGGAGCTTCAAATCACATGATGGCTAAAAAAGACTCTTTTTCATCCTTGGAGACCAGCAAATCCATCCCCATCCACTTGGGAGATGACTCCACCATCATTTCCAAAGGACAAGGTACTGTAAATCTAGAAAATGGTTCTTTTTCTAATGTTTTGTATGTACCATCTATAGCAGCAAATCTCCTTAGTATCTATAAAATGACACATACAGGAATGCCTAAGAGGGTCTCTTTCATCCCAAATGATGTTGAGATAACAGAAATTTCATCCGGGAAACTCATTGCAAAAGGCCATGCAAATCATCATGCAAAAGCCTATGAGTTCTCTCACTTTGTTGCGGATGAAAAGCCCACCGCTTTGCTAACTCATGGAAATGAGGTTAGTAGGCTATGGCATGAAAGGTTTGGCCATCTTAATTTCAAATATTTGCAGCAATTACAAAAAAAATTCCATGGTTTAAGGCCTCCGAGTCATCAAGGCAACCACGGGAGTTTGCAAGGGCTGTGTGATTGGAAAGCACCCTGAGCACAAGTTCGATCGGGGAAAGGCAAACCGAGCTACAAGCATATTGGGGCTGATACATTATGATATCAGTGGTCCAATGCCTGTCACATCCATGAATGGATCAAGGTACCTCCTTACCTTTATTGATGATTTTTCTAGGTATACATGGGTTTTCTTTCTCAAAAAGAAATCAGAGGTATGTGAAAAATTTTCTGAATTGAAGGCTTTCATCGAAAATGCCTCTAGGCTTAAGATCAAGATATTGAGATCTGATAATGGAGGGGAGTATGTCAGTAATGAGTTTCTATCCATATTCTCCCAAAGTGGTATTCAGGTCCAACACTCAATTCCCTACACTCCTCAGCAGAACGGAGTAGCGGAAAGGAAGAACCGGTCTCTCAAAGAGATGACCACCTGCATGTTGGATTCAAAGAAGCTTGCTGCAAATTTGTGGGATGAATCCATGCATGCTGTAGCATACATTCAGAGCAGGGTGCCACATTCATCAGTGAAAGGTAAGACTCCTTTCAAAGCATACTTTGGACACAAGCCAGATGTGTCTAACCTACGGGTGTTTGGGTCCACTGCATGGGCACGGATTTCGCTTGATAAAAGAAGGGCTTTGCAACCGCAGAGCATAGAATGTCTATTTATTGGATATCCTAATGAATCTAAAGGACTCAAGCTGCTGGATATCAAGACCAAACATATCATCATCGAGAGAAGTGTCAAGTTCGATGAGCCTCTTCAGGAGGTGGAACTAGTGGAGGAGAAAACTACTGAAATTCCTTCCTATTCCACTGAATATTTGGATGATGAAATTGGGGATGATGACCCTGATTTGGATCCTCTAATTTCTGATATCAGTGTGCCACAAACATCAGATACTGAATCAGAACCTAAAGTGCAAAATCATCTTCCTACATGGGCCCGACAGACACTCTCCTCCGCAGGAGACAACATTGGAAATCTGGATGATCCAAGGAGAACCAGGTTTGATTTCCAAAGAGCAGGTATTGCACTCTCTTGTTCTGATATTTTGCTCTCCAAAACTTTCTATTTGATGATTAGTTCAGATCCAAAATCCTACTACCATGCTCGGAAGGATCCGATATGGCAAGTTGCCATGGATGAAGAGATGAATTCTCTTCAGAAAACACTACTTGGGAGCTAGTTACTCTTCCTCCGGGAAGGAAATTGGTTCAATGCAAGTGGGTGTTTCAGACAAAGGTTGATGCTGATGGAAGCACCTGCAAATATAAGGCAAGGCTGGTAGCAAAATCTTTCTCTTAGGTCCAAGGAGTGGACTACCATGAGACCTTTGCACCGGTTGCAAAAATGGACTCCATCCGCCTTGTTTTGGCTATTTCCGCATCCAAGCACTGGGAGGTGCATCACATGGATGTTAAGTCAGCCTTTCTACATGGAGATATTCATGAGGAGATATACATGAAGCACCCTGAGGGCTAAATCACTGATCCATCTTTGGTTTGCAAGCTAAAGAAGTCATTATATGGGTTAAAACAGGCCCCAAGAGAGTGGTATTCCAAGATGGATGCCTTCCTTCTCTCGCAAAACTTTCAGAGATGTAGATCAGATCCAAATGTGTATTTACAGCAGCATGATGTTCATCTTCTTATTATTGTTTTATATGTTGATGACTTACTGATCACAGGTAGCACAATTGCCTCCATTTCAGCCATCAAAACTGCTCTCCACAATGCCTTTGAAATGAGTGATTTGGGGCTTCTAAAACAATTTTTGGGGCTCGAAATCGAGAAAAATTCTGATGGGATTATGGTCACTCAGTCAAAATACATTTCAGACCTATTAGTCAAGTTTAACATGGATGAATGTAGGCCTGCACCATTCCCTTTCCTTTCAGGGATCAGCCTTGAAGAAGGAAAAAGCACACCTCCCATGGACTGCACTATCTATCGACAGCTAATTGGTATCTTGTTGTACTTGACACATTCTAGGCCTGATATTTGTTATGCCATGAATGTTGTATCAATATACATGTATAAGCCTCATGATCTTCATTGGAAGGCAACCAAGCATATCCTCCAGTACATTCAGGGAACCAGGACCTACGGCATTCACTATGCTGCAGATTCCGAGCTAGAGCTGGTTGGATACACAGATTCCGATTGGGCGGGTGATTCTATTGATCGGAAGTCAACTTTAAGATATGTATTCATGTTTGGTGGTGGCCCTATTTGCTGGTCCAACAAAAATCAGGCTGCCATAGCACTATCTTCAGCAGAGGCCGAGTATCGAGAAGCGGTGAATGCTTGCATCCAAGCAGTTTGGTTGCAAGGCATTCTTTCAGAGTTTGATCTTGGTAGTACTTTGTCTACTGTTCTCTTTTGTGATAACCAGAGTGCTATTAAGATATCCACGGATCTAGTTACCAGGCAGAGGACCAAACATGTAGAGATTCACATGCACTACATCAGGGAGCTAGTGCATGACAGGA
>LPNX010147759.1:567638-588227 GCA_001517045.1 Pseudotsuga menziesii
TTACTATAACATCTAGTCCCTTAGTAATTAATTAATTAGCTTGTCCTTCCTTTGGCTCTTTCAACTTTCAAATAGTTTCTTGTCCCTCTTTTTCGAGGCTAATATGATGGTACCTTATTTAGAGTTTAGCTAAATAGGTTATAGTATTTTTATTTTCACTTGGGTTAATTATGGTGAGAATTGAAAATCCTATAGTTTCCATACATTGGACAAATATGAATACTATGGCATTGAGCTTCAGAGCTCCCTCACCATTCCCTTTTTTCCCTCATGGGTTTAGCGGGCCCCCTTATTAAAATGTGTTACTGTCCTCCGTCTCCTAAGTTTTCCACTCAATTAAATTTTAACTTGTTATAGCTGCAGGGTTTTGTTTCTGGTGGGGACTTGGCCTTGAGCTCCTCACGAGAAACAAATACAATAACCATTTGTATTTACAAAATATTTAGGGCATGAGAGGGATGTTACATCCTCTCCCCATTAAAATAACACCGTCCTCGGTGTTCCTATTTTTTGACCAGTTTCCTTCTTCCATTCTGTTGTCCTTTTCTTATTTTCGTCCTTTTTCATCCTGGTCCCCTGTGATCTTTCTGTATCTTCTCAAGTCGTGATCATTCCAGACCTACAGTTTCCTGCAACAAATTCGGATCTAGCCCAATTTTTAATCAGTTGATTATGTTCAAAAATAATAAATCAACTTAACATAAGCCATAGATCCTTTTGCATTATAACAATCTTCAATTTTCTAGTTTTCATTGGTGTCATAATACCCAATCATTTCCATAATGCAATTTATTCATCAATAAAACATAATTACTCCCCTTTGGGTGTTGGTTTTATCTCTAACCTTTGGATAGTTATGTCGTCCTCGACCTGAGGAAATCCTTTCTTCATTTACACTTTAAGCATGTAATAGCCTAATTACTTGAAAATTTGTTAACATGTTTTTACATTTGTTTTATGCCTTCCAAACTCCCTTGAGTTCATTTTTCCATTCTTGTGTGGACTTACAACAATTTTTGAGGTTACTCTCCCTTTTAACCCCTAGTTAAAAGTTTTCTCCTCAACAACATCAGACAGCGTCATGTCTTATAGATGTCCAGCTTTGCCTAGGTCTTATCCTTTCCACACTATATGCTTAACACCAATGTGCTCACATGGAAATCGCTTGCCTAACACCATTGTGCTCCTACATCATATATGCCTAACACCCATGTGCTCACGCAGAAATCACTTGCCTAACACCATGGTGCTCCTGCGGCATTCAAAAAGTTCGTATTTAGTATGAATTTCACTTGACTATTCGTAAAGCACTCTCCTTGTTGATTAGCATGACTTTACTATCATTCTCCTAATTCGTGAATCAACTATATGGCCAGTTAAAGCATTCATTGATAACCTAAAATTTAATTAATCATTTAATCAATACTTATGAGTTATATAACCTTGTAAATCATCTAGAGACATCACTCCTTACTCTTTTCTGAGTAATGGAGCACAACTTACATACACAGGAGGATTTATATACCATAATGTACGTCGATTATAGCAATGTTCATAATCTCGGTGAAGCCTGCAATGTTAGTATGTAAAAAACATCATCCATAGTTAGTCCTTGGTTGTAAAACTTGAGATTCGACAATTATACTAAGTAAAACATCACCCATACTTAACCTCATTATCTACGGCAGCAAATATTTTTCTAACAGTCAACTCCGACTAATAGTGTTCCTCGCATATCCTGCCATGTTAGCATATAACATTATACATCATTCATCAACTCACTTATCTTCAATACCAATATCTTTAGATAATCAAATCCATATAAGCTCTTAAAAATTCCAATCTCAATATGACCCAAGAAACAACCATGCTATCAAATTCTCAATGGCTTTAATCACTAGACTACCAACAAGATCCTTCAATCTAGCACTAGAATCAATTCTAGGGTTCTTACTAGAATCTACAAATAGACATATGATATCAATAAGTATCCATTCCAACAAATAGTCTATTTGGCTACTAGATCAATACCCAAAATGAAAATACCGTCCATTAGCTAGTCAAAACATAAGATAGTTCAAAAACTCTAATCCAAGCACAAGGAACCATTTCTCGAACATTCACCAATAAGAGCATGCTTCTAAGAATTCATTTACTTAACAATTATGAAGCTGGTACTTGTAACTATACAAAGACTTTTCGGTATGTATAACATCATTCACTAATATCCAAAATAGCCCTAGCTAGATCAACAAGGTTCAAGAAATAAATTCACCAATCTATATCTTTAAGGATTCAACACTCAATCTAGCACTATCATGAACATAAAGAGATAGTGGTTGACTTTTATTTACATATGTCACTTTAGTGAACAAGCAATAGGTTTAAAACACAAAACTTCAATACCTGTAATAATGGATTTCTAACCATAAAATCATTATCAATTTTCAATCCTTCATTTTACTACCAGGTCAAGAAATGTGTCAAACCTTCTTTAAGCATTAAATTAGATCCTTAGTATTCAAATCGCAAGAGAGGAGAATAAGTGTCAAAGGAAAATTCACCAATAATCATATTTCAATTGGTATAATTTCAGCAATCAACTACAAAAACAAATTCATAATTGATGCCTATGTAATCGATTTATTTTGGAATTCAAATAAGGATTTCAATTTAAATATTCAACCAAAAGGTCAATGTCGGAAATCCAACGTAATCAAAGTTTACTATCAATGTTATTAACCAAATTTCAATAGGCAATGAACTCGGATCTGAAACAATTGATACCAATGTTAAGTGCAAAGTTGTTGGAGGACTGATGGCATTCACTTTCAAGATTCATATACTCGATGATTTAGATAACAAAATCAATTCTTCAATACTGTTAATGCCCAAAGAGATTACAGAGGAAACAATCCTTTGAAGGTAAGATAAGCCTAGTTTCAGATGTATGACATGGTTGTTATCAAACCACCCAAAATGCTACGATGAGTAGATCAAGTAAGCAATGATTATGTCAGTAACCTAGGCCATGATACTTGCATCTGGTTGTTCATCAAATTATTTAACTAGAATATTAGGATGGTGGAATAATTGCAAATATAGGACAGCAGAGCATGTGACTCATTAGGTCTTTAGGTGATTAGGTAACCCTTTTAAATGCTACTTTTCAACAACACTGATCACTGTGTTTTACAATGTAACCTATCACAATCCACATGGAATTCTAAGAATCATACATCATGTCATTAACAATAATTTAACTCCCACATTATTATTATAGTAGAAGGTACTTTCACCGACTAGGAGTTTGTCTAAGAAGACTCTTTATACCTTACCAACAATTTAATTGTGCAATTTAAAATAAAGATGAAAACAATTGTATTAACCATTCATAAATACTTTCAAAATAAAATCAAGGAAATAACCAGATACCTATGTGCTTATGTCGTCGACTTAACGTTGAAGTGGAAAAGAAATAATGACCATCTTTTGTGATCTGAGGAGATGTTCCTCCTTCTCCTGCATAACTATGAGGTCAATAAACATTTGCATTTGGTACAACTTAAGGTACCTGGATTGACCGAACAATGTGAACTTGTTGATTTTCTATTATCACAGAGAAAAAACTCAATCGTTAGTTAAAATGAAATATGCAGAAGCATTTTAAGCCCAATAGGCCCAAGCGTTTCAACTCTCACTCTGACACCATATGTAGCATACCTCTTATACCTCAGTGCCATTATGAGTAAAAAGGGGTAAAATTTCTAATGTTATGTTACTGCGAAATGAGTAAATCATGTTAGTGGCAGAATTCATCTGGAATTTCAATCACGCATATCTAATCAAATTCGATAATGTTATAACTTCATGCATTGTAAAACAATCATTCGAAGTTCGATAATCATGTTGTAATATACCAAGAATCAACAAAAGGAAACTACCCATCACGTCAACCTGCTATATCCAAGGTACCACAATTCAATGTGTTAAGGTTAGCTGTTGCAAATTTTTTAATGAGATTTACATAGTCATCTCACTTAATGCATTGCGCCAAACCTTAGTCAACAATTATAAATTTTTGACCATTCTAATTTATCTAACACTTTGCAACATTAAATAACTGTCTTCCTGTGACATCCCCAAGTCCAAGTAACCAGGTTTTTTAGAGCTTAAACCTACTTATACCTTAAAAACCTGCAATATACTTTGAATAACATCCTACCGATAGTTATAATGACTTTAACCCAAAAATATTTGTGATGTCCCCATAGACAACAATAATAGATTTCCCAAATCATTATTGACTTATACCTTCGATACCATTAGACAACTCTTACGACTTATTTTAAACACATCCTCTAGAGTGCAGTCTTGTTTTTAGGATACCCCTACACTATTGTTAACCACTCATGACACACACACATTTATGTAAAACATACCTATGGCAAAATATTTTTCGTTTCCAAAATGGAACAATCCTTTACCTTGTAACTATAGCAGTAATTTTCCTACCAGTCTAATCTTAATAAAAATCACTGACCCCATGTTCGAAACTCATGTTTACGTTACATTCTAATCTTTCTTATGTTCCTCCCAACAGAGGATTATTTGTTATCATTTGGTGACATACACATTTAGACACATTTCAACATAAAGAGAACAGAACTCACACACCATGTGCCTCTAAGTGCTTCCCAATCAATTATTCAATTCACAATGTATAATCATGCATTGTCTATTGTCGAGGGTGCAGAGTTATAACATTACCATCCCCTTTAGGCAAAGGTGTTCTAAATTTGTCATGAACTCCAATAAAAAAAACTAAAGGAAAACATTCTTTGAAATGCTATCTATACCTTTGAAGCAACCAATTCAATCATTAGTACATGACATAAGGCTTTTAATCCATAAATCCAGCTTTCATCCCTCATTAGGTCTCTTAACATATTATGATCATTGAACAAACAATATTCTAAACACTACATTAATCACATCATCATCGTAAAAATAGCATCCACAGAAACATGAGATACAAAGTACGTCAAGGGAACATAAGATAATAACCATCAAGAACATATGAAATAAATACATACATGGTGCATAAAAGAGAGAGACCAATATACGTGGTTCACCTAATTTTGTGTTACGTCCAGCAAACAGTCACATCCTATGACATTCATTTCATTTTTTTCATTAAGAGGTTACAATTCCACAACATAAATATTGCCATACTTTCTTTCTAACACTTTCGCAAACTCTCTCTCTCTGAGAGTATCTCTAAAATAAATCTACAAAATTTGGTAATGAACAGATAGAGCAATGTTTGGTCCTTTTTAGAAAATGTAACAATAAAATAAAGCTTGTAACCAAGTCTAGGTTGTAGCCTTCCCCTAGCTTATAAGGCCTCTAATAAGCAAATCTGAACACCTAGTTAAAGAAAGATGCCGCTTAGACAGTGTGGCCAAGAAATAACATTTAGATACATGTAAGCAACAAAATAAAGCAGGGATTTTGCTCCACCAATGACAGGATTACCCTCCCTCTATGAAATCATGAGGATCCTAACCAACTGGAAACCAGTATCTATTACCATCTTTCCAAGAATAAAATAAAATATGTACCCTAAAATAGCGACTCAATAGAAACGACCACCATGAAAGCCCTATGAACTATTTCTATTATTGATCAACATTGGATAATCTTGTGCTTAGGTATATTCTGAAATATAACTAATTAGACTATTTATGTGTTAAAATTTCATTGTCTAGTTCAGTTGAATGGGCTGCAAACCATAGATGGAAAAGAACACAAACGATGTGAATATTGATCTCCATCATCAACAGAGTACAAGGAAAACAAACCCCAATGATCAGTGTGGATAAAATAACATGCAGTTTAGTATCCAATGTAGCCGACCCAGCGCAGCTCCCCAGTGCTCGATGGTAACAACCATAGAATTAAAAATTCCAGCATCGATTGTTCCATCCTCCTATTATAATCATAAAGAAAGGTGGGTGCACCTTACCACGTCCTGTACTCATCGAATAGCATAAGTTTTTTTTTCTAGGCACTGAACAGTTTAGGGGATTTAAATTTCCAGACTTGGGAGCCGAGATCAACAGTTCTATGGGCTAGGAAAATATGACACCTTCTTGCTGTCATACCAGTCCCCGTGGCAAGTAAAATGTAAACATCTGATCACCCATGACATCTAGTCTTGCAAGATTCGAGCTGGGCAAAGGACGCTGGAGGTTACAACTTAAGAAGCATCACAGAAGCATCTTCAGGTTTAAATAAAAAGGTGTCTATAGAAGGCATTTTGCAAATTAGGGAGAGAAGGATATAGCATATTTACCCACAACAACATGGGCATTCCTCCAAATGGATTTTGGACTCTAACCACGCTGAAAAAGGGAACTACCACCAGTTTACGGTCCAGAACCCTGAATTCTCCCCAAAACAGGAAAATGCAATAAAAACTATCATGCATGGAGCGCAAAGAATTATAAAATCCGATACCATAGACAAATCAGCCCAAGAAAAATTATCAAATGAGAAGGAACCTACATGTATCATTCAAGATGCAACACATTCCCTCGGGAAACCCCTATATCCAAAGTCTCATATTTAAAGAAAAAAGTAAAGCTCATCGTCCACAAGGAAAATGCACGCATAGTTTCCTACATCATAGATCGGTCCCAAACTTTTTGGGAAGCATTTGGAAAAGCACCAGGGTATCATAACACAGTTCATGATACCAAACAAAACACATAAATTCTTAAGAATTATAGTACATACCATACCCGCAAGAATCGAATGCAGGCATAGTCTCCTCTGGATCATCCAGGTGACAACTCCACTCATTGCAGGGATCCATCACAGAAGCATCATTTATTTCTTCAACCAGTGCCCGCATTTCCCAAATTCAGCATGCAACATTGGGGAGCCCGTCTCCCAGTTTTCTTCAACCAACACTCCCCATGCGAGCGTTCCTTCAAAATAATATCCAATGCGCTGCCCCCTCTTCTTTTCGTTTACCCTATATAAAACACAGATGTTTAATCCCTCATCAAAATACATCGTCCAGAGAAAGGGAGCAGAGAGTCCCCTTTCATAACCACACGGAGATCATTGTTATCTCGTGCCGGGATTTCCTTTCTTCCAAAACAAAACATGGAGTTTCTTCCAAAACAAAAAGGAGATCATTGCTATCAACAAGAGGGCCTCAATTTAAAAAAACAAATCACAAGCTTTTTCAAAAGTAGTCATAGTTTATTGAAGTAACACCATCACCAGACACGAAGAATCCAATAGATGCCTGAATGTAGTTATTTTGGGAGAATTGTGAATCCCTCAAACATCAAAATACAAAATAACATTAGGAACCCTCTTACAGGGGCTTGTCCGATTTAAGGGCCCCAAAATAAGTAAAGGAAGGCGATTTTGCATCCAAAGAAGAAGCAATTGAAAAGAATGAAGATAATTTAGGTGTAACATCCCTCGTATAGACCCCTGAATGCATTGTAAACTATTGAATAATATTGTATTCGTCTTCTGGTGAGGAGTTCAAGGCCAAGGCCCCACTAGTAAGACCTTGTATTTTATACTAACCCAAAGTTCCTTGGGAGAGGTAAGAGTTGGACGCATCTCAACGAAGGGAAACTGAACCCACGAGGGAAGAGAATAGAAAATGGTTAAGGAACCTTGAGTTAGATAAGCGTAACCCTATCATCGTTTTAACTAGGGAGTCCTACACGATTCACGTGTTGCCATATTTAGCCCCAATTAAAATACAATAGCCAGCTAATTAAATTCAAATGTATTTAAGGCATGATCTAAGAGCCTTCAATCTAGTAACCTTGACAAGAGTATCGAGGGGTTATAGAAAGAACCAAGGAGAAAACAAACCAAAGAATTAAGAGACATATATATGTATAGGATAAACAAAGGCATGATATATGCAATAGCAGAGAATAAATGTATATGAAACGAATTATATAGTGAGAGAAGCGGAACATGTTATAATTTTTATGCTTACGAAAACACTATATAATAGTAATTATGGAAGTGGAACACCATATAGTAAAGAAATATATATATATAATATATAATCGGGGAAATTTGCTTACACATATATGTACCTTATTACATATGGATAACCGTTATAGAATGAATACCCATATTAATGGAGTATGATTCTATCCTCTGAAATAGCCATGGGTTTAGGAGCCATTACAGGATATTTAGTCACCGATTGGCATATCATATACTCATCATTAAGTTTCCTTTGATTATGGAAAAAGGAAATGATGGTGGAAACGGTTATTAGAATTATGAAGGCATTTATTTACTTTCCGTGATTTGTATTAACTTTTGAGAGACATTGAAACAATAGATTTTAATTGCCCTGAACAAGCAGCACCGATTGGGGAGGCAATTTGGGGCATGCATAGGCGTTGATAGAGGCATTAGGGTTTTTGTCTAAAGATATTTATACACTTTCCTGCTCGAGAGGGAGGGGGATCTCTATGCTTAAGAGGAGGATGCTTATGTCTGAGATGGAGAGGAACAATCTCTGTGCTTAAGAGGAGGATGATGTTATATGAGTTGGAGAAGAAGGTTCCTTATGCCGAAGAGGAGAATGATCTCCGTGCCTCTTATGAGCATGGCCTATACATTTTCTTTGATAAGAATGATCTCCGCAAATGATCTTTGCATGTATGTGGAGAATGAGCTTGGCATTATTCGAGGAAAGAGATCTCTGCACTCGATGAGCTTTGCCAACAACGATCTCTGCGCATCTTGGGAGAGAAAGATCTATGTTGCACTGTTGAGATGTATGAGGACGACGACCACGCCTGGTGCAAAAAACAAAAATATCAGCAATTTCCAGCCGGTCAAATTATTACGAAGTCGCCTCTATGGTATGTCAAAACTGGTGATTCTAATCAACCTTTTAGATCTGTGAAAAAATGGAGCTTGCATTCCAGTCTTCTTTGTGATTTTTGTTCTAGATCTAGCATATGCCGTAGATACTATTCAGACAAACGCAAGTAAGTATCTCCCGCCGGTGTTTTGATCAGTCATATCCACCTTTTTTTAGAACAACTTGAATCCTGCTTTTTTTAAATCCAGCGTTAGTTAATATAAGGAATAATAATTGTGATTTTCCCAAAGTGAAATGGTTTACATGATATTTCCACAAGTGGTGAAGATTTTCCAAATAAATATTGCAAACTAGTTAAATGACTTGCTCACACAAATAAAAGATACCCACTTTGCTTGTTCATATTTTTGCCAATAAGATTTAGTACTAACTTTGGAGTGGTAACTGATATAATCAAGAGTAATATATATATATGATTTCCACTTACTATTAGATATGACTGCTAATGGGTGATAGTCTGGTGGGATGTTTTATCGGGTTCTTGAATGCTTTTGGTTCTAGGTTTTCTATTTATTATTATTTTAGCTATGATGGCTATGGGTATCGACTTGGTGGACCAGTGTTAGGTCCTGAATAATATACTTATGGATACCAAAAACCTCCCTCCCTGCACAGGACCATTATGTGGGAATCGACCATTTAGTTTTCTTACTTTTATAAAATGGAAATGGGATAGGTAGTTACCACTTACGGCATTGTTGGAGCATTTCCTAATGCACCAAATCACACCTACTCACTGTCTTCCAGTAGAGATTTTGATCTATAGGATTACATATAATGCCTTATCAGAAATATTATATGTACAGCTTTATATATAATATTTTAGAAGAATAAAATGTTGATATATAATGTTTTATATATCATAAAGATGTTTATATATATAATGTCTCATATATATAACATTGGATAGATCCGAAAAGAAAATAGAGATCCTGATATATAAGGTTATATAAAATGTTTAATATATCTAAAAGGAAATAAAGTCACTGATATTTATATAGATCTCAAAAAAGAATGAATATGCTGATATATATAATGCCTTGATATATAATACCTTACATAAGATCCTTGTAGATTTGAATAGTTTCTAGAAACACTCTCTGTGAGAGAGCTTATGAGAAGAATAGGAAGAAAGTATGGCGATATTAATGTCGCTGATTGTAACCTTTTATTATAATAAATGTCACATGACGTGACAAGTTTTGTGGACGTAGCCCATGGGATTGGGTGAACCATGTACATTGGTATTGTTTTATGCTTCCTTGATGTGTACTATTTTGTGCATTGATGTATTTTGATGATCTCCTTTTATGCAATGTTTTAAATGGTTGGCTGCATTCCTATGAGCATGCTGAATATAAAAGAAAATTTGGTTATCCAATGGTTAATATGTATAAAGTAAAGTAAAAGGTGGATCTATTGATTAAGGCATTTTCCTAGTATAATAAGTAAATAATATCAATAGCTGAAGGAACACAATGATTGATGCTAATGTGTTTTGACTCATGCTTATAGAAAGCTTCTACAAATAATCAACACATTTTCAACAATGGTTTTAGAGGGTGGTAATTTTGATGCCATCAATTTGCATATGACACCGACATGATTAACTGCTTTAAATATATAGTAACAACGAACAAAAATCTTACCCATTTTCTCACAGTTACTCGGAGGTAATTGGGGGTTGTTACATATGGTATCAGAGCCAGCTACAACACTGGACCCTTAAGAATGGGCTAACATGATAGTTTTCCAGGATTACATTTGGAAGAAATTGCGGCAGTTCATATTCTCTCCTGATTTCGTCTTTAGCAAAAGATTTCACAGAAGGTGGAAAATTCAAGTCTACACTTTAACCTTAATAAATGTTACGACGAGTGACTATTTCCTCTTTGATATTGTAGGCATTTTGTTATATGTTGTTTGATGTATTAGAGTGTGTGCATTTTGAGGAATTAAATTGCCTAGTTTGAGGGTGGTATTGAGCATTATATAATGCATATGATATATAAGAGTCTGTATGTTGATATATCAGAGGGTAATCTTGACCACCCATTGTGCATTTAAAGTGTTGTATTATAGTTTGGAGTCTGCAAATATGAATTGTCTTACATATTCCCTTACATGAGATGGAGCTCACTGCATATTCTATTTGTTACCACAATATAGTTTTGGGATTATTAAAAAGAATGCAATTTCCCATCAATAGAGATTCTTCTCCCCTTGTGCTTGTTGCATCAAGAATGAGATTGAACTACCCATACTTAGAAAAATTCAAGAAACATGTCCTTAACTGCGTTTTGATATCTATTGATCTCGATTCATCCAATATATTTGTTTTGAAGATAAATACTTAGATCCGCATGTGTTTTAAAGATGGATTTATCCAGTGTCTGCAGTTGAAGATCATATTGGTTGACCATTACATGGTTACGAAGATTATTACAGGCATTCACAGAAGCTGCTGTGGTTTTGGCTCTCATACTACGTGACCCTTTTCAGTTGGGCGGTTGATTTCATTTCACACTTTCAAATGGCCTTCTGGGGTAACACCATATCTCATGCCTGTTTTATCATTCATCTCATTAACTAGTGTTATTTAGCTAATTTATTTATTGCAGTTTTTGGCCGCCTTAATTTTTTTGAAAGCCGCCCTTTCGAAACTACAAAGTGGCCTCAGCATGTGTAATTGTCTGTGGGTTTTTAGATGTTTACTAAAATGTTTAATTCTTATTAATTTTGGTCACTCTTATTAGCATAATTATAAGCTAAAACGAAATACGGTGTTCCGATATATTGTTTTTTTATAGAAGTGGGTAGTTACTTACTCATCATTTTCTTCATTTGTTAATATCGGGAATAATATATCGCCATGGAGCAGCAGATACAAAACTAATCCAAATTCGTCTACAGAATCATAAAATATAAAGAATAAGGCCATACGGAAAAAATTATTAAACATCTACAATTTTTGTACCTTAAAGTCTGATAAACCATTTGGTGGTACAATAAATCTATGTATTTACAGACATAAAATCATACATGAAGCAGTTTAAGTGTAAGTAAATATCTCATAACTGACAGAGCAGTACTAGGAGCTTCCAATGACAGTGTCAACGGGTTGTTATTAGCTTAAAGTCTTATGTAAGTGGGGTTTATGGGGATGGGTGTCTAGGTGAGGCTGAAGAATTTGGCTTGCCGAAATTGGGAATTGTTATTCTGGGGTCTATAATCCATGAAAAATGGGTGTCTCATTCCTAGATACGTGTTTGAATTTTGTACTTACTGGTTGTCTTTATACTATCTTTGAAATGCTTCCAAAATTTCCACAGCACATTTCAAAAGCAGGAAACAAAGTGATGTTAAAGTTTCCAGCAAAGTAGCTTGTATTGACATGACAATAGCTTTTTGTTCAAGGTGACACGGTCCTAAATAACTTATTGTTTCCTTTGAAGTCGGTTGAGTCCTATGTCTGCCAATTGTGTCAATATTGGCTACTTTAATGAGTATATTCAGAATGCAAAATTTAATGGTACTCGAGCGAGTGGATGCTTGAAGGATGTGGCTGATGCATGTGTTAAGATTAATCATTGCACCATTCGAAGCAAAATAGCATGGTTGCAAAGTAAAAAAAAAAAACACTGGTTGCATAAGTAAAGCACACAATTGGGTTGTAAGCAAATTAGGGCTGATTGTTGGTTGTTGAATGTTGATGGTGAAATTATGTGTACTTAATTTTGCATAGTTGTCACCTCAAATAGGTTTTCATCCACCAACAAATGGTGATTGTTAGCAAGGAATAGATTGATTCAATGTAAGCATAAAACAACATTGATTGAGTATAATTGAAGTAACAAATATGACTTGTTTACAGTAGTTACAACCATTAGTCGATGTAAGAAATATTTTCAGCGACTTACTGGAAATAATATCTATAAGGAATTTGTGTCATTCTACTTGAGTTCACCTTTTTGTTGTTACACTCTCTGTTTAATTGTGTTGGCCCAACATATTTGCTCAATTCTCATGTCCTTACACCCTCTAATGTAAGTATAAATGGAGACTTTTCGATGGGGCCTGTCAAGGTTCAGTTTCAACTTGTGGTATTGGATTTATATTGCATTTCTCCAACACCCATCATACCTCAGTCAAAGAAAATTTGGGGCGGGAGACAAATAACCTTAGTGAATTTAAACTTAAAGCAATATTTTTTTTGCTTAAAGGGGCTTTGAATAGAGATATACCTCTTTCACCTCTTGATATGTTAGAATTTATGTTTATCTTCTGAAATTGGCAAATTGCTCTTAGCAACTACTCAATTCAAATTTACGCCACAACAAATATATATAGCTTCTGAAAGTGGCTAATTGACATTATAACTAGTGATATCCACTTTATCTCAGGTTTTTGTTTTTGGTTGGTGTTGAATATTTATGAGTAGTTCATTGAGGATGCCCATCTCTGTGGTTGAATTATTTTAATTATGGATATTTTAGAAGGGGCAGTTTAACTAAGATAGTTGTTTTAATTAGTCCTTTCGATTGGGATTTTCTGACCTTTATTATGGTGAGGCTTATTGCAGGCAATTTACTTTGTTTATAATTGCTAATAGGTTTTGGATGTTGGTCTTTGTGGGACTCTTTCTTGATTTAGATTTCTAAACTTTGGACATTGCAGCCAATCTAATTCTTACTAAATTTACATTCATTATTAGTTTTTGGGACATTGCTAACCCTCTACGACTAACCTACTTGACATAAAACAAATGGTGGAGCTATGATAGAGCCTTTTTTTCAGTGACCTGGCTCTTCCCTTGGGTTGGTTTATTAATGTTTTCACCATTAGCTAAAGTAGAGTTAAAATTAAGAAGTTGGTTTGCACAGAGGTAGCTATAATCGAGATGGCATTTAATTAGTATTTTACAGATTTATTAAAGCCCACAAGAATTCTATAATTTGTTTGGAGACTTATAATATCTAGTAGATAAAAGTTCAGATGTAGTATATATAAAATTGCAACAGTGAGTGCATTTTTTATTCTGTTGTAATAAATTGAAGTTAATGAGTGGTTGCATTGTCAAAATTCTCAGGTTTTATGTGTTTTCTTGCGAATGGTGTTGGTATAAGAAATTGAAAAGGTTTTGTGGCTTCTTGTAAATGCCTTCTTGTCAATTCTGGTGTTAAATGGCTCTCATCCAATTAATGATAAATGAAGTAAGGCATGACTTATGCTAAAGGTTTGATGTTCTTTGAATTAATAAAATGATAAAGTGACCACCTATGGAGTGATTGCAGGCATGTTGTGGCCCTGAGGAGTGTTGAAGCTCTAGGATTGTAATGAGTTAAGAAGATATGAGAAATATCTCATGTGAAAAAGGTTATCACCACGAGGAAGTGGTGATGGAGGTAGTGGATGAAAGCTACCTTGTTTTCCCCCAGGCCAGCGAGGGACCACTATGCATTCTGGGGATGCTTAGATGTAAGAAATTTTGGTTAAGACTCGTTCCACACACATTGAGAGGACTATCACAAGAGTGGGGGACTCTATGAAGAGAATAACCTCTAGGAGCTATGGTGGTGTGCAAGAACTAGAAGTGCCTCACCTTGGTGAGGCACCCTGAATAGCACAAAAAGGAGATACACCTTAGGAAGGGTATCATCCTTGTGTTGGGTGGCTTGAATTGGTACTTGAAGTAATGTTAGCACTTGGTGTGTTGGGATGGAGGACATCCAGAGAAAGAAATAATGATGAAGCACCTTGAATAGCACAAAAAGGAGATACGCCATAGGAAGGGTATCATCTTTGTGTTGGGTGGCTTGAATTGGTACTTGAGGTACTGTTAGAACTTGGAGTGCTGGGATGAAGGACATCCAAAGAAAAGAAAATGTTGGGAAAAGGTATGTGCATTACATGTACACTTGTACCTATGAGGTAATATGTCTATTTTTTTTTGGCAAATAGAACTAACATGCATATTGGAACCATTGTGTAGTGTTGATTTATGAAGTTTTACATTGTTTCAATATCAATGCTATTATACATGCGTATGAATGATATTTAAATGCAGGAACATGACAGGAAATACAAAGCAAACAATCAGAACAGAAAGACGAAATCAAGAAAGGACGACAGAATAGAAGAACGAAATTGGTTGAAAATAGGAACATCCAGGATGGTGTTATTTTTAGAGGGAAAGGATGTAACATCCCTCGTATAGACCCCTGAAATCATTATAAACTATTGAATAATATTGTATTCGTCTTCTGGTGAGGAGCTCAAGGCCAAGGCCCCACCAATAAGACCTTGTATTTGATACTAACCGAAATTTCCTTGGGAGAGGTAAGAGTTGGACGCAGCTCAACGAAGGGCAACTGAACCCATGAGGGAAGAGAATAGAAAATGGTTAAGGAACCTTGAGTTCGATAAGCGTAACCCTTTCATCGTTTTAACTAGGGAATCCTACACGATTCTCGTGTCGCCATATTTAGCCCCAATTAAAATACAATAGCCAGCTAATTAAATTCAAATGTATTTAAGGCATGATCTAAGAGCCTTCAATCTAGTAACCTTGACAAGAGGATCGAGGGGTTATAAAGAACCAAGGAGAAAACAAACCAAAGAATTAAGAGACATATATATGTATAGGATAAAAAAAGGCATGATATATGCAATAGCAGAGAATAAATGTATATGAAATGAATTATATAGTGAGAGAAGTGAAACATGTTATAGTTTTTATGCTTATGGAAACACTATATAATAGTAAGTATGGAAGTGGAACACCATATAGTAAAGAAATATATATATATATATAATATATAACTGGGGCAATTTTCTTACACATATATGTACCTTATTACATATGGATAGTCGTTATAGAACGAATACCCATTTTAATGGAGTATGATTCTATCCTCTGAAATAGCCATGGGTTTAGGAGACGTTACAAGATATTTAGTCACCGATTGACATATCATATACTCATCATTAAGTTTCCTTTGATTATGGAAAAAGGCAATGATGGTGGAAACGGTTATTAGAATTATGAAGGCATTTATTTACTTTCCATGATTTGTATTAACTTTTGAGAGACGTTGAAACAATAGATTTTAATTTCCATGAACAAGCAACACCGATTGGGGAGGAAATTTGGGGCATGCATAGGCGTTAATAGAGGCATTAGGGTTTTTGTCTAGAGATATTTATACACTTTCCTGCTCGAGAGGGAGGGGGATCTCTGTGCTTAAGAGGAGGATACTGATGTCTGATATGGAGAGGAACAATCTCTGTGCTTAAAAGGAGGAGGATGTTATCTGAGTTGGAGAGGAAGGTTCCTTACGCCAAAGAGGAGAATGATCTCTATGGCTCTTATGACCACAGCATCTACATTTTCTTTTATAAGAATGAGCTCTGAAAATGATCTTTGCATGTATGTGGAGAATGAGCTCGGCATTATTCAGGGAAAGAGATCTCTGCGCTGGATGAGCTTTGCCAACAACGATCTCTGTGCATCTTGGGAGAGAAATATCTATGTTGCACTATCAAGATGTATGAGGACGACGACCATGCCTGGTGCAAAAAAAAAATATCAGCAATTTCCTGCCGGTCAAATTATTACGAAGTTGCCTCTATGGTATGTCAAAACTGGTGATTCTAATCAACCTTTTAGATCTGTGGAAAAATGGAGCTTGCATTCCAGTATTCTTTGTGATTTTTGTTCTAGATATAGCATATTCCATAGATACTATTCGGACAAACGTGAGTAAGTATCTCTCGCCAGTGTTTTGATCAGTCATATCCACCTTTTTTTAAAACGACTTGAATCCTTGTTTTCTTTAAATCCGGCGTTAGTTAATATAAGGAATAATAATTGTGATTTTCCCCAAAGTGAAATGGTTTACGTGATATTTCCACAAGTGGGGAATATTTTCCAAATAAATATTGCAAACTAGTTAAATGACTTGGTCACACAAATAAAAGATACCCACTTTGCTTGTTCATATTTTCGCCAATAAGATTTAGTACTAACTTTGGAGTGGCGACTGATATAATCAGGAGCAATATATATATATATATATATGATTTCCACTTACTATTAGATATGACTGCTAATGGGTGATAGTCTGGTGGGATGTTTTATCGAGTTCTTGAATGCTTTTGGTTCTGGGTTTTTTGTTTATTATTATTTTAGCTATGATGGTTGTGGGTATCAACTCAGTGGACCAGTGTTAGGTCCTAAATAATATACTTATGGATACCAAAAACCTCCCTCCGTGCACAGGCCCATTATGTGGGAATCGACCATTTAGTTTTCTTACTTTTATAAAATGGAAATGGGATAGGTAGTTACCACTTACGGCATTGTTGGAGCATTTCCTAATGCACCAAATCACACCTGCTCACTGTCTTCCAATAGAGATTTTGATCTATAGGATTACATATAATGTCTTATCAGAAATATTATATGTACGGCTTTATATATAATATTTTAGAAGATTAAAATGTTGATATATAATGTTTTATATATCATAAAGATGTTTATATATATAATATCTCATATATATAACATTGGATAGATCCCAAAAGAAAATAGAGATCCTGATATATAAGGTTATATAAAATGTTTAATATATCTAAAAGGAAATAAGGGCACTGATATTTATATAGATCTCAAAAAGGAATGAAGATGCTGATATATATAATGCCTTGATATATAATACCTTACATAAGATCCTTGTAGATTTGAATAGTTTCTAGAAACACTCTCTGTGAGAGAGCTTATGAGAAGAATAGGAAGAAAGTATGGAGATATTAGTGTCGCTGATTGTAACCTTTTATTATAATAAATGTCACATGACATGAAAAGTTTTGTGGATGTAACCCATGGGATTGGGTGAACCACGTACATTGGTATTGCTTTATGCTTCCTTGATGTGTACTATTTTGTGCATTGATGTATTTTGATGATCTCCATTTATGCAATGTTTTAAATGGTTGGAAGCATTCCTATGAGCATGCTGAATATAAAAGAAAATTTGGTTATCCAATGGTTAATATGTATAAAGTAGAGTAAAAGGTGGATCTATTGATTAAGGCCTTTTCCTAGTATAATAAGTAAATAATATCAATAGCTGAAGGAACACAATGAGTGATGCTAATGCGTTTTGACTCATGCTTATAGCAAGCTTCCGCAAATAATCAACACATTTTCAATAATGGTTTTAGAGGGTGGTAATTTTGATGCCATCAATTTGCATATGACACCGACATGATTAACTGGTTTAAATATATAGTAACAACGAACAAAAATCTTACCCATTTTCTCACAGTTACTTGGAGGTAATTGGGGGTCGTTACATTAGGATTAGAAAACTCATGTTCATCTTGATCAGCTCTAGCAGAAGAATTAATTTTATTCGTAGGTTTCTTCTTAGTAGTTACATTAGATTGTGTAATAGAGGAAATTGGAGTAATCTCCTGATTTTCCTTAGCTAAAATAGAAAAAACTGTAACAGGAAGATTTGTATTACTAATCGGAGAGTCATGAAAGTTTTTAACTCCCAGAGAAGATGGTTCTAAGAAAATAGGCCCCAAATATTATTTATAGTGAGAGGAACAAATCTCTATACAAAGTTTTGGTTCTTCAGATATCGGCCTAATAACACCAACTCCAAACCCTTATGTGGATGGCTCAACCCTAGGCTCAGTAGTGTTGTAATGGATAATTCACCTAATAACCTAGGTCTGGGGGTTACCAACATACTATGACCTTGCAGACAATTTGATTATAAAAGCACAAATAGGAAATAGGGAAGTAGCAGGAACTTACTTGTAATGAACGAAGGTTGATCCAAGCCAACTCCTTCCTTTTTGGTTCACCTCTACAATCTCCAGGATAGTTCCTCCTTCAACCTGTTAACAAAGATTCTTCCAATATACAGTATGATTCATATATAAAGATGCAGGTTAGGCAAATCACATATCAAAATAAAATATAAACATTTACCAAGCCACAACACATGAAACACAATATGGAAGAAGTAATCTGCTTTATTAACAATAATAGAGGGAGTTTAGGTTACAACCCAATGTCTGAACAAGGGACTCCTCTGTCACCAAAGGACTCTGAGTTTCTTTGCTCCAAAGGTTCTGTAGAAAATCCACCAGCATAACTTTGCTCTCCAAGTATGAATATTCAAAACCCTCCCCAAGGCCTCTATTTATCTGAAGGAAATGAGGCAGTTCTCGAAGGTTAGGGAGGTTGCAGCAGTTAATGGGATTAAGGTAAATGAAACAACTAATCTCCCATTAACGCGTGTTTTTAAAAAACTAATTTTGAGGAAGATATGCGCGGGTCTTTAGTAAGGCAACCCACGCATCATGCGCGACTCTGTATAAGGGAAACCCACGCATAGATGTATGCGCGACCTGCTGAACATAACACTCGCGCATATGCGCGACATGTCAATAGGGATAGTCGCGCATGCACTCAAAATCTCAAAATAGCAAAGTAACTAGCTGGGCATATAGGTAATGTATTTCATCATCAACCAAGGTATAATGAAACTGGGCAAACCTCAATCCATAAGTGTCCTTTGGTGTGCCGACCTGAGGGATGTCAGCACTCGGACGGAGAGGTGCCAATCAGCTGTATAACAGATGCCCCCTAATGTGTGAGGTCAGAGGGGAACGATGGCCGAAATACATTATAATACTAACTCTGGAGAAACTCAGAAGTCCAGTGGAGCAGAAGGAGTACCTAAAACCAATACATAATAATGTCATATACGAAGCTATATCTGAGGATGCTATGTTCAATTTACTGGAACACTAGCTCCTTTACAATATGAGAGTACATCATATAATACGGGTAAAACCACGTATGTACGAAGGTGGATCAAAGCCACAATATAACAATGATGAGTCTGCAAAGATCTGGAAGCTGGATATAGAAACGGAACATAGTCTTGCGCAACTTAGTTCATAAGTGAGGAACTAAGGTCTTCATGCAAGATCCCAAAGAACCAAGTACAATCCAAGCCATGTGAATAAGGGTAAGCTGAAGTCGAACATGGAGAGGATTCAACAGTTTGTCAACCAATAGATGATAATTGACAACTGAAGCAAACGAATTCACCACTGATGAAAGTGAATCCAGAGGTACTACCGTCAAACTCTAGGTCTTCGTCATCAGGAAGTGCTGAAACCAAACCATACTGTGATAGGGAAGGAAATAGATCCTCCAACGGATCACAAGAGTGACTAGGAACTGGGCAAAAGAAGGTAGACACAAGGAAAAGGATAACAGATATAACAATGATTGGATCAGGCTATAAATCAGATAGTGAGAAGAATCCTTGAACAGTGAGCACGACACAGAGATGACCCAAGGCAGCGTAAAATAGATAGATAGGACAACTAGACTTATCTGTCATGTAGGAGACATGATCAGATTCCCCAGGTATAATGGACAAGAGGAGGAGTCAGAAAACTCAAAGTGGTAGCTGAACACAGATGTACACTGAAACATGGGTATTGGAAGGCAAAGAGTGCTATGTTCAAGGATGACATGCTGCCATTACTGAAAACAAGAGAAAACTTCTTCCTTTCCTTCCCTGTTAAGTTTTAACGAGTCCAGG
>LPNX010147762.1:7313-53826 GCA_001517045.1 Pseudotsuga menziesii
TTGTGTCGTGGTATTCCCACATGAGGGCAAGTTGGTTACTGTTGACCAACTTGATTTTACTCGAAAGGGCCGTTTAGAGTCTAAAGATTCCAATGTACCATTGGTTGATCAAGCCAAGCCTACTCAGAGTTTGGGGGCTGGATTGTATTCATCTTTAATGGGCACATTTGACATCCCAGCCCCAGTTAACTATATCGGTTCCACTAGTGTGGGGAATTCCATCACTTCGGTGGTGGATAGGACTGATCCTTGGGTTCTCCCAACCCCCCAGGAACCGGAAGTGCCCTTATCAGCGGTGGAAGTGGCATATCAAGCTATTACCCAAGCCACTGCTGATCCTATTCCAGATCCTCTTTCAGTCTCAGATGATCTGGAAGAAGTCTATATGCCTGCATGGGCAGAGAACTCTTTACATTCCATCGATTGCTTAGAAACTATTTTACCTTCCGATGAAGCCATTCTGGAAGCTATGTGTGCATGTGAGAAGATATGTGAGGATCTTCATCACCGATCTTATTTCCTTCCAGAGCTAAGCAAGATTGAAAACCAAGAGTTTCATGTGAGACTGCCTGGGGATGTTGATGTACCTGTGAACCCTTTGCCTAGGGAAGGGGTGTTTGCCGAGGGGAATATGGCAAACATTTCCGCTACTATACCAATCAACATTTCTGTCAACCCAGATGTTGTGGAAAACATCTATATAGGATCAAACTGCTCTCCAGAGGAGATTGCTATCTATACTGCCCTTTTCAAGGAATTCCGCGATATCTTTGCCTGGTCATATGAGGAGATGCCAGGCATTGATCCATCTATTTTCCAACATGAGATCCGCACTTACCCTGATGCCAAACCAGTTCGGTAGAAATTACGCCCCGTGAACCCGCGTAAAGCGGCGGCCGTGAAGGCAGAGGTTGAGAAGCTCTTGAAAGCTGGTTTTATATATCCTATTGCTTTGACTGAGTGGGTGTCCAACCCAGTTCCTTTTGACAAAAAGCAAGGGACTATTCGCGTCTGTACTGACTTTCGAGACCTTAACAAAGCTTGTCCCAAGGACAATTACCCCACACCATTCATTGATCAGATCATTGATGCATGTGCGGGGAGTGAAGTCTTTTCTTTTATGGATGGTTTTTCCGTCTACAATCAAATCCAAATCAAACCAGAAGACCAACATAAAACTTCTTTTATTTTCCCTTGGGGTACATTCGCTTATAGAAAAATTCCCTTTGGATTGAAAAATGCAGGGGCAACCTTTCAAAGAGCCATGAACTTTGCTTTTCACGATATAAAAGCCATTGTCGAGCCTTACCTAGATGATCTACCTGCACATTCTCTCAAGAGGATCCAGCATCCTGATCATTTGAGGTTGATTTTTGAGAGATGCAGATACTACAAAATTCACTTGAATCCCCACAAGTGCGTTTTCTGTATCGAGTCAGGGAGACTACTAGGATTCATTGTTTCAAGCAGGGGCATTCACGTGGATCCCCTAAAAGTTGAGGCTATTGTAAATCTGCCTCCTCCTCGCACACTTAGGCAACTTCAGAGCCTACAAGGAAAGTCTAACTTCCTTTGACGTTTCATCGTTAATTATGCCAAGATCATGAAAGGTTTCATGCACCTGCTCAAACAGGACACCCCATTTGTATGGGATGAAGCTGCACAAATCGCGTTTGAGGCATTGAAAAAAGCCTTGTTGTCGGCTCCTTTATTGCGCCCGCCAAACTATTCTAGGGACTTTATATTGTATCTGGCTGCATCGGAGTCCACCATTGGAGTAGTGCTAGTTCAGGAAAACGACAAGCTCGTTGAGCATGTTGTGTATTATCTTAGCCGTGCTTTGGTTGGGCCTGAGCTTAAGTAATCTCACGTCGAGAAGTTAGCCTTAGCGGCTGTCTATGCTGTACAGAGGTTACGGCACTACATATTACTGAGGACCACTACTGTAGTGGCGGATGTAAACCCTTTCCAATATGTTTTATCCTGACGCATTGTTGGGGGAAAATTCAACAAGTGGATAGTCATTCTCCAAGAGTTTGACTTAGTTTTCCAATCCGCTAAATCCAAAAAGTCCTTAGTGTTTGCTGAGCTTATAGCAGAATTCCCTACGGAAGATGATGTAGTGATTCAAAATGACTCATTCCCAGATGAGCACATCTTCCTTATAGCCACCTCTGATCCTTGGTACGGAGATATTCTCATATATCTACAGACTTCGAAGTGTCCTGCCTCTTACTCTAGGGAAGACCGATGTAAGTTAATACTTCATGCTAAAAACTACCTCATAATAGGAGATACTTTATATCGAAGAGGGGTAGATTCTGTCTTGTGTCGCTGCCTTACTCATGAGGAAGCGGAGGTTGTCCTAAATGATTCTCACACTGGAGCATGTGGGGGTCATTTATCTGGGTTAGCAACGGCCCAGAAAATCTTACGTGCCAGTTATTTTTGGCCCTCAATTTTCAAAGATTGTGTGGAAGCAGTAAAGCGTTGTCACCCTTGTCAGCTGTTCACCAGAAAGATGCAGTCGCATCCTGCTCCTTTGTTTCCCGTTGTCTCGATAGGCCCCTTCATGAAGTGGGGGATTGATTATATGACATGCAACCCAGCCTCAGCTGGGGGGCACAAATACATCATTGTCGCTGTCGACTATTTCACAAAATGGGTAGAGGTAATGCCTACTTTTAAGGAGGATAGGGAAACATCAGCTTTCTTCGTTTTCAATCAGATTATTGCTAGGTTCGGTATTCCAAAGGTGATTGTCACTGACCATGGCAGTCATTTCCAAAATAACATGATGACAGAATTGACCACCATGCTCGGATTTCGACAAGAACACTCTTCTCCCTATTATCCGCAAGCAAATGGTCAGGTTGAGGCTGTGAATAAGACGTTAAAGACCATTCTTAAACGTACTATTAATACAGCCCGCTCTAGTTGGCATACTATGTTATACCCTGCTCTTTGGGCTTATCGAACCAATGTCAAAACTGCTACAGGTTTTTCCCCCTTCCAACTCGTTCACGGGGTGGAAGCTATTACTCCGATTGAATGCGAAATCCCATCTTTACAGATAGCTATTCATGTGCTTCCTGATACAACTGAGCTTGAAGAATGGTTGTTACACTTAAAACACCTTGATGAGTAGCATAGAGATGCACTGACCACGAACCAGGCTCACAAGAATAGGGTTAAAGCTCAATACGATAAATCGGTCAAGCCTAGAATTTTCTCTGAAGGGGAACTTGTCTTGCTCTGGGACCAAGATAAAGAACCTCTGGGGGCAGGTAAGTTCAAGGCCATGTGGTTAGGACCCTATGTCGTGTCTAAAGTTTTGAGTAAAGGCGCATATGAATTAATGGATTATGATGGGAATAAGCTGCCTGAGCCTAGAAATGGGCTCTACCTGAAGAATTACTACGCCTAGGCCTAGCACTTTTTCTTGTATATTAGTGTATGCATTTTATGTACATTAGGTTGTCAGTTTTGTTTTTTATACGATCTGCTGGTGGTTGCAGATGTCTTCTGGAATGTATGTAGGTTTCGCTGATGGTGCCAGCCGTCACACTTGTAACCTGGCTTCGGTAGCATGGGTTATTTATTCTCCCACAGGACAACTTGTTGCCGCGGGAGGCGCTTGCTTAGGTCCTGCCTCTAATAATGTTGTTGAATATAGGGCGGTTATTGAGCTTTTATGGGATGCGTTGTCACGTGGTATTACCCAGCTTGAGGTCCATTTGGATTCCCAATTGGTTGTTTCCCAGCTCAACCGAGCTTATCAAGTACGAAACCCTACATTGTTACGTCAGTTCATGAGAATTCGTTCATTGGAAAGGAATTTTGAAGTTATTACTTTTAATCATATTCCAAGGAGCCAAAATTCATTATCTGATGCATATGCGAATTACATTTTAGATTGGCATCTCACACATAATTCATAAAATACACAGCACACATGTAAAAAACATTTGTAAATAAGCTGACAACCAAAAACTCATATATATATATATATATAAATATCTGTTCATACATAGGATAGGTCAAGTCTGATCCATAGATCCCAAAATATATAAATATATACAAAGTGTGGATCATCATCCATCAAAATGTCCTAAATCTATGCCTGGCCGCCATGGCCGCTAGGACCTGGCTGGTCCCCGTGATGTCTGTGCCTCCTGGCTTCCTCAGCCTCCTCGGCTTCGGTAGCCTCCACCGCCTCTCTATACACCAATACTGCCCTAGCTACCCGTCTGAAAAGACGTAGCCAGGCCGGTGGAACTCCTACTACAAACTCCTGCATGGCTGCAGGGAGATGCTCTATGCGTATGGTAGGTACTCGCTCGGTAAGCCTGGTCAGCTTTGCCTCGAGTACCTGGATCAGCCCAGGATCTCCTCCTGCTCCTACTACAACATGTACAAAGGTGTGTGGGTTCCCTGCGGGGTGGACCGGTCCAATATCTGCATTTTGACATATGAGTTAGGATTAGACTTGTACATATGTATATATATTATATCATTGGAAAATTCATAAAAATTTAATAATGATAAAAATTAAAAAGACTTACCCATCTCTCCCCATGCTCCTCCTAGAGGGAGGACTAGATCTGGATCACCTCGCAAATCTAATCCAGCATATGGAAACTGCTCCAATGCTGGCACCTGTCGTTCCCACCAGGTATAGAAATCGTCATCATACATACTCTGTACTATGTCACCTCCTCCGTGATGGAGGAAGATGTCACCCCACCTGCTCAGCCTCGGCTGACGTGGATGTCTGATCTCTAAGGGTATCGCAGGGCTCATGGCTGGAACCCTCTCAAAGAAGAACGCAACCAAGATAATCGCATATCCGAAGTTCTTGCGTCTTCCTCTCCTACAATTGGACAATTGCCTCTTCATGATGGGGGAAATTCCCAAGCACCAGTCATATAGGGTACCTCTAAAGCAATCCACTGCCACTCTCATCTGAGTCCTGGTGGCCAAGTGTAGTCCTGATGACCCTGCAAGTCTGACAATCGTACTGGCTAGTACCTGTAATGTGAAGTCCTGTATATCTGAGATGAGAATGCTGCTGCCTTTTTTCTGAGTTCCCGGTCTGCAGAATACATCCACATAATTCTGAACACTCAAGGGGTCACCACTCCTGCCAGTGCCCTCCAGGTTCACCGGGGCTCCCCGATGTGATAATCTGGTAATAAAATAGAGATCCTGAGTGGTAAACTCCAAAGTCTCACCCATAATGTTAAACATCCCAAGGTCATGGTCCCAGTAGTTAACCAAGAACTCTAGTATGCGGACATTGTCCCGCATTGGTGATGTGCAAAATAACTTATACAGCCCACTATTCCGTAAAGCTTGAATGGTAGGCGGGCTTTGGAATGCCGCTTGGTCCATTATCTTGTGTTCTCGTTCCCTCCACTCTAGCACCATGATGTCCTGACAAAAAACACATAGTTTAATTCAGTAATTCATCAAAAAAATTTAAAAATTTGAAATCTTTTTCATGCTTTTGTTCATAGCGCATTATGCGCGACTGTCCATTGGGAGAGGTCGCGCATCATACGCGACTTCCATATGCAGTAACCCGCGCATCAACCGTGTATGCGCAACTCTTATACATGGTAACCCGCGTATGCCCTCTACCATTTTTTATATTGATGAATTAAATTGAATTAACCTTCAAATTAAAAATTTGTTTGGATGAAATTAAAGAGCACTGGGTGTAGATTTACCTGCAACTGATGGATCTGAATTTCACCGGTCCAATTGTCCACAACGAGCGATCAAAGATAGAGGGTAAAATTGTCCTTTTTGGCTCAAAAAGTGGAATGGTATGAAATGTTTCAATTTTCAAACTATTAATAGAAATAAAATTTTGTAAAGTGGGTCTTTTTCTATAGTTAGAAATGCTAATTGACTAATACCATCATTTTTGTGCCTTGGAACAGGTTTACTTATTATTTCAAAATGTTGATGCTTCTATAGGGTGGTTTTTGCTCTTTCCAACATATGTTGGCAACTTATCATCCACATTAACCTTAGTATACAACATTTTTCCATGGACTATGGTATTCTAAGCCATTAGTCCCTTGTCTCTACCATTGTTCTTCCGTGGCTAGGATCCCTTTTTCATGAGTATCATCGTTATATGCCATTTCCATCCTTTGATACTCATCTCCGTCACTGTTTCAGGCCCAGGGGTTTCCTCATAGCTATTTTTCACGCCAAATAGAGCTTCGCATGAATCTCTCTTTACAAGCTATCCCGTTATAGGACTCCCCACCTTATGGAGTTTCTTTAGGCCCAGGTCCGACTCCTTAAAAAATAGACTTGACTGTCGAGTTATCTCGTCCGTTCAAGCTCGTTAAGAATATGTGAACGGGCATTCGCATGGTGGTAGTTTATCTCTTTCTCGGCCCATGCGGAATAGTATGAGAAAGGATCACTCTCTTTTCTTCAGAATTGAGAAGAGTATTCTCAGGTATAGGTTTATCACTTTTCCGGACCTGAGGGACTAAATTTATGGAAAAGGAACACCCGGTTTGAGCTTACTTTTTCTTTTTCGTGCTCTGGACCCAAACATGAAAAAGATTCTGAGTGTACTTTGTGTCTTTGTCATGCTCGTTAAACACTAAAGAACAAAGCAACGAGTTTGTTGTTGTAAGCCCCATTTCTCGTAACCAAATGGATCTTTCCGAGTGATCTTGCTTTCCTTCACACTCGCAAAAATCAAGATATTTATATGCTGTTATTGAAGGAGCATTGGGTAGGTGGTAATTTAACCTTTTTCGGACCTTCCCAACTAAGTACGAAAAAGGTTCACCTTTTCTTCTTCGGAAGTTAAGAGAGTTCTTTTGAGGTTTGTTTTATACTTTTTCGGCCTTAAGAGACTAAATTCGACGAAAAAGGACCCCCCTGGAGTCTTCTTTGGCATTTTCAAACTCTCTAAATATGAAAGCACCAAGCGAGCATGTACTAGTTCGGGCTCGTTAAATCCACGGATCAATGTATCAAGCATTATTTTCCCATCTCTTCAAGCTTGTTAAAAAATGAAGAGGGAACCGAGTTGGCTTTCCTGGACTCGTTAAAACTTAACAGGGAGGGAAAGGAAGAAGTTTTCTCTTGTTTTCAGTAATGGCAGCATGTCATCCTTGAACATAGCACTCTTTGCTTTCTGATATCCATGTTTCAGTGTACATCTGTGTTCAGCTATCACTTCAAGTTTTCTGACTCCTCCTCTTGTCCATTATACCTGGGGAATCTAATCATGTCTCCTACATGACAGATAAGTCTAATTGTCCTATCTATCTATTATACGCTGCCTTGGGTCATCTCTGTGTCGTGCTCACTGTTCAAGGATTCTTCCCACTATCTGATTTATAGCCTGATCCAATCACTGTTATATTTGTTATCCTTTTACTTGTGTCTACCTTCTTTTTCCCAGTTCCTAGTCACTCTTGTGATCCGTTGGAGGATCTATTGCCTTCCCTATCACAGCATGGTTCAATTTCAGCACTTCTTGATGACGAAGACCTAGAGTTTGACGGTAGTACCTCTGGATTCACTTTCATCATTGGTGAACTCCTTTGCTTTAGTTGTCAATTATCATCTATTGGTTGACAAACTGTTGAATCCTTTCCATGTTCGACTTCAGCTTACCCTTATTCACATGGCTTGGATTGTACTTGGTTCTTTGGGATCCTGTATGAAGACCTTAGTTCCTCACTTATGAACTAAGTTGTGCAAGACTATGTCCAGTTTCTATCTCCAGCTTCCAGATTTTTTTTTGAAGACTCATCATTATTGTATTGTGGTTTTGATCCACCTTTGTACATACGTGGTTTTACCCGTATTATATGATGTACTCTCATATTGTAAAGGAGCTAGTGTTCCAGTAAATTGAACATAGCATCCTCAGATATAGCTTTGTATATGACATTATTATGTATTGGTTTCAGGTACTCCTTCTGCTCCACTGGACTTCTGAGTTTTCTCCAGAATTATATATTATAATGTATTTCGGCCATCGTTCCCCTCTGACCTCACACATTAGGGGGCATCTGTTATACAGCTGAATGGCACCTCTCTGTCCGAGTGCTGATATCCCTCATGTCGGCACACAAAAGGACACTTATGGATAGAGGTTTGCCCATTTCCACTATACCTTGGCTCATCAAGAAATACAATGCCTATATGCCCAGCTGATTACTTTGCCATTTTGTGATTTTGAGTTGCATATGCGACTATCTCTATTGACATGTCGTGCATCATGCATGAGTCTCATGTTTAGTAGGTCGCGTATACTTCTATGTGCAGGTTGCTTTTGTATAGTGTCGCGTATCATACGAGGGTTGTCTTACTACAGACCCGCGTATGCCTTCCTCAAAATTAATATTTAAAAACACGAGTTAATGGGAGATTTGTTTACTCATTTACCTTAATCCCATTAACTGCTATAACCTCCCTAACCTTCGAGAACTGCCTCATTTCCTTCAGATAAATAGAGGCCTTGGGGAGGGTGTTAGAGGTAATACTTGGAGAGCAAAGTTATGCTGCTGGATTGTCTACAGAATCTTTGGAGCAGAGAAACTCAGAGTCCTTTGGTGACAGAGGAGTCCCTTGTTCAGACATTGGGTTGTAACCTAAACTCCCTCTATTATTGTTAATAAAGTAGAGAACTTCTTCCATATTGTGTTTCATGTGTTGTGGATTAGTAAATGTTTACATTTCATTATAATATATGATTTGTCTAACCTGCATCTTTATATATGAATCATACTGTATTTGGAAGAATCTTTGTTAACAGGTGAAGGAGGAACTATCCTGGAGACTTGGGAAGAAGATAGCTTGGATCAACCTTCGTTTAATACAAGTAAGTCCTGCTACTTTCCTATTTCCTGTTTTGTATTTTCATAAGTCAAATTGTTTGCAAGTGTTAGAGTATGTTGGTAACCCCCATACCTAGGTTATTAGGTGAATTATCCATTACAACAACGCTCGGGGCTATGTGCCTGTGTGTCCCATACCGGTTTCGGTGGTATTTGTATGTCTCCTTATCGATTATGGCCATGTATGCTATCTCCTATGGTCTGCGTTTGTGTTTTCCTCTGTCCATGCTGGGAGTTTTTCGTCTCCTCTATTTTGGGACTGTGGATTGTTGCCATCATTCATTCTGAGATTGTGGCTATCGATTTTCCCTGGTTTTGGGTTGCTTCTTAGATGCTAAGGCTATGGACATCTTTTGGGTGTTGCTGTTGGGTTGTTTTGGCCACGCTAGGGCTAAGAACAACTTTGAGTTGTCTTGAGGACTTGAGCTGTTTCACCTGTTGGTTGGGATTGGCACCTGGTTGTCTTTGCCTTCTTCACAGAGCTGTGAAGGGATTGTTTTGTTGTGGTATGTAGTGGTTGGGATTCAGACTATTTAGAGTGGGATTAGAGGCTTTGTATGCATGAGAAGACTGGTGTTGAGGCCACCAGCTTGGCATTTAGCCTATCCTAGCTCCTTGATGACTTGGTAGGACTCTGCTGTGTGGGTTTGGATGATTGGAAAACCTTGGCTATGTGTAAGCCTGCGTTGACCCTTATTCCTTGAGGAATCATGCCCAGCTCGGGGGTGGTAGTGTTGCTGAGAGATTGATAAGCATGCTGGCCTATGGTTGGGTGGAACATTGCAACGACGTAGCTGGTTGCGGGAGAGTTCTTCATTAAAAGATAAGTACTCATGACTATTTTATCTCTGCAATTATATCTACTGTTTCATAAATTATGATGAACATGTGGAATGCTGGAATGTATATGTTTGCTTCCGCTGAATGTTGAGTAACTTTGTATCCTTGTATTTTTTATGCATCTTAGTATGCATTATGTTAATCTTTTTAATTTCAGCATTGATGTTTGTTTGTGTTCATGGGGCTGTTTTTTCGTTTGTGTGGTGTGGGTAGCGTCCTCTTCATCGGTCGGAGGGTTGGGGATGCCACACTTGATCACTAGATGGAATTGTTGAAGGAATCCCATCCACCTGAAATGACAAGCTTGCTAGAGTTTAGTCGGGGACTGGAGATACTGCAAGGGCTGATGATCGGTATGGATGATCGTCTCCTTACCCATCAAGTAGTGTTTCCACTTCTTGACACTCTGAACCAAAGCATACAACTCTTTGTCATAGGTGGGGTAGTTGATCACTGCTTGAGTAAAAGTGTCTGAATGGTAGAAAATAGGCTTGTGGTGCTGCATCAATACTGCCCCCATGGCATATCCACTGGAATTTGTCTCTATCTCAAATGGTTGTTGAAAATAAGGCAAGGCTAGGACTGGGGCGGTGCTGATATTTCCCTTCAATGTGTCGAAGGCTTTCTGCTGCTTACCTCCCCACTAGAAGGCTCTCTTTACAATTGTTAAGGCATGCAAAGGAGATGCTATGTATGAGAAGTTCTGAATGAACCTTCTCCAATATTGAACATCTCCTAAAAAGCTTCTCACTCTAGTAGCGTTAGTAGGCTTAGGCCAATTGATAATTACATCAACTTTTGAAGGATCAATTTTTAAATTTCCACCTCCTACAATATGACCCAAGTAAACTAATGAAGTTTTGCCAAATTCACACTTAGACAATTTTACATACAATTTTTCCTTTTTCAAAGTGTCCAAAACTATCTTTACATGCCCTACATGTGCTTCCCAAGTTTTACTAAAGACCAATATGTCATGTAGATAAACAATGACAAAATCATTTAAGAATGGCCAGAAAAAATCATTGATTACCTACATAAAGGTTGCAGGTGCATTGCAAATCCCAAAGGGCATCACCAACCACTCAAATAAACCTTTCTTGGTCTTAAAGGCCATCTTCCACACATCACTTTATGCAATTCTGATTTGGTGGTAGCCACTGTGCAAATCCAACTTGGTAAAGAACACATCATCTTTCAACTGGTCGAGCAAGTCATCTATGCGAGGAAGCGGGTATCGATTCTTGATCATGATCTTGTTGAGAGCCCGATAGTCAATGCACATCCCTCATTTGCCATCTTTCTTCATCACCAACACAATCGACGAACCACATGGAGAGGAGCTGGGTCTGATCACTCCTTGGTCCAACAAGTCTTGAACCTTCTTCTTAATCTCTACCATTTCAACTGCGGACAACCTATACATGACCACATTAGGAAGAGGGGCATCCTACTGGAGATGGATCTCATGTTGAATATCCTTTTTGGGAGGAAAACCTGTAGATTCCTGAAATATTTCAGCATAGTTAGCCACAATATAAATCATAGCCTTTTTATGAGAAGGATCACAACCTTTGAAAGAATCGGATCCCTCAGCATCTTTTGCTCTCACAACCATGAGCATGTATCTCTTATTAGTGTTGATGAGCCGTTTTGTCTATCCTACACTAACAAGAGTGGTGTTAGCCTTCATACTGTGAGCTCTCACAATGTACTCCACCCCATTTTTGGTGAGATGGTACTTGTTCTCATGACGGAAGAATACTACTTTTCAATCATACAAGTATGGGGTTCCCAATATGATACCGTAGATGTCAAGAGGAACAACATCTAAGTCCACCTCATCGATTAAATTTGAAGCAATAGAAAACCTTAACCTGCATTGCTTAGTCACCTGTAGCTTAACATTATCACATACCCATCCAAGAGGATAAGGCTTGGAATGAGGTTTAGTCTGTATGCCCGAATTCTTAACAACTGATTTTGAGATCAAATTTACTTGAGAACTCAGATAAAATAATGTTTCAATCTTTGTATGCTTAGACACAACTCTAATGTGAAACAAATCACTTCTTCTTTTATCATTTTCTTTAGAAACATGAGTAGAACTTGAACCAGTATGAGGAGTTTTGTTACCTTGCATTCCCATGGCTGTAATCATGGTTTTGTCACCTGAGTCGGAAGCCAAATCTTGTTGCACTCTTGCAACAGTATTTTTCTTCTTTTTACCTCCATAATGCTTTGGCCTTTGTTCAGGATGCAACTTCCAACAACTTTCTTCATCATTCCCATCAGTGTCGCAATGTTGGCAATGGAGCTTTCCTCCCTCCTTCTTGGCAGTAGCTATCTTCTTGCTCTTTTATTTATTTTTTGGACTTGTGGTTGTTGTTGGGCTTGAAAGGCTTCTTCGGATGGTCTTCTTGCAAATTCTTCCCCCTGTTCTCAAGATGAGTAGCCTAAACACTTGCTTCATGCACACTGGTAGGATTCAACAACAACAAAGTATGGCATAGATAATGATGAAGAGCACCAATGTACTTCAAAAGAGTGTCAGGAGAATCTAAAGAAATATTCAACTCTAGAGATTTCTTTCTAAATTATTCAGTAAAGTTCTGAACACTCTAACCCTTTCCTTGTCTAAAACTTTGCCAATCCATCATAGCCTTTTGAACATAACCCAATGGATAAAATTGCTTATGTAAAGCAGAAATGAAAGCAGACCACGATTAGAGAATATTACCCATTTGTTTGCTACCTTTCTAAAGCTTTCTTTCCCACCATACAAGTGCAGTGCCTGTCAGCCGAAGTGAAGCCAACTAAATCTTCACATCTTCTTCTTTGATCTGCTGGACTCAGCAATAGACCTCAATTTTCCTTATCCAATTGTTCAACTTCTCTACATTCGCTTCCCCATTGAACATGGGAAAATCAAACTTCACATCGAGCTTCAATAAGGGATTCTTTTGAGGCTCTTTGTGAGGAACCTTGGAATGCTGAGAATGAGATGAGGAAGAAGCACTTGATCTTGTGCTTGAAGCTGAAGGTGAAGAGGGAGGCTCAGGAGGCTCTTCGCCACCTCCTTCTTGGTTAACTAAAGCGTTTCCTTCGTCCTTCACTTCTTTGTCTTCCTTCTTTACTTCACTGGCTTTTCTTTCTTTTGCCATGCATTCTTCATAGTCTGTAAACAACTTGTCTATCATGTCAGCCATCATGTAGAAGAGCTTGTGAAATTTTTCCTCCATCTCGATACAGGCATCATTAGCATCCATCTTCCTTCTTTGGTGTGCATGTTCGATCTCGGAATTGTAACGCTCTAATGTACCCTCACCAGCTTGCAGTTTATCCCTCGCGAGCATCCACACTCACAATCCAACGTCAAATAAACCTGCTCTGATACCACATGATCCGAAAATAAGATCTTTGCTACTCTATGACATTAACATGAATTGCAAAAAGAGCATGAATGAAGCTCACAAATCCATAAGAAGAAAACCAAACAGCATAGACAATACGCACATAAAGAGAACAAGTTGATAACGGAGTTTGTCCAGGATGGACTACATCTCCAGGCCTACTTCTCAATAGGAGGGACGATCTATAATCTTAGAATAAGGCAAAATACATGGCAATGATACAATGATACCTTGGCGACAATGGTCAGGAAGAGAATCGCTTCCCAAAACACAACAAGACTGCTTCCAGCAACTCCGAAGCCTAAAGATGGTGTAAAATGAGTATAAACAGTCGTACCTTCCTCCTACAGAGCTACATAATCTCCATTCTCTCCTTTAGCTACAAAGTCTCAACTCCAAAGCATGAGTGGAAAATGGCAACTAAGGGGGCTTATATAGCCATGACTTGTCCCTCTTCACATTTTCCTCGTGTTCTCTTTGGTTACAACAAATTTTTCCCAAGAAGGAATATGGTTCCAAATCCGCACACTTGGTTAGGCTCTTCTTAAATTATGTAGTTGACATAGTTATAACTATGCCAACCACAATTTATATTTTTAGAATATTACAACAAAATTCTTTTCCCCCAAAACCACATGGTTCATTGAACCCACAATATGGTTTTTTTTGTTTAAAATGAATTTGTTATAATGTAACTTGTTTTTAGACCCACTTATAACCCAATTTATATAGTTTACAATTCGACATGTGCTGAAATAGAGCGCAGGTTTCCGTGCTGGTTGGAGCTCCCGGTCATGTTGGAGGAAGAACCAAGGTCGGGGCTAAGCCCCGGCTCCTTTGGGGCTTGAAATGCCACTTTAAATAATATTATTTGCAAACATTATTCAAAGAACACTACCAGCGGAGTTGGTAAAGGCGCAGAGACAGGGTATGGGAGGTCAGGAGTTGGAATCCGGCGGAGCAACAACATTTTGGTGAACTTCAATCAATATTGGCCAATTCAGTGCTGCCACGTTATAGTTCTGGATTGGTTCACCTCAACGCCCAGTCAGCTACCAAATCATCTGCCGTACTTCCAACTAAGTTGCACAGTCACCTCCGTACTGACACGTGTCACATTCAGATTGGTCTGTACTGCTGAATGGATTGCCACCTCATCATCTGTACATGACACATTTCACATCCTGATTGGACCATACTACCAGCTATCTTTCCATACAACTACCATGTCATACGTCCATACTGTACGGATTCCATGTGTCACCTTGCTAGTGGTGCCACGTGGCACCCCCATTTTTCCAAATTTGCTTGTTTCATCAATACAACAGAACGTGATAACTTTCTCATACGGACTTCGTTTGAGGTGAAACAAACGCCATTGGGATCGTCTCGATGAGCCCTTTGATATGACACTAGTTTTGATGAGATTGGAGGACTTCAAAAAAATTTCCTTCTTGGATCCTCCTGGATCACCAAATGCTGCTAACGCCAATTATATCAACATGGTTCGATCCAAGACTTTACTACAGACCAAGAACAAGAAATATGAAAAATAGGCTTTGGAGAAGGGTAAGTCAATAGTTGAAACTTCCAACCCTCTCACAATTGAGAATCCTACCGAAATTATGCCCAAGATACCGAAAGGTGTCTTCAAGAAAACCTTGCACAATCCCAATGCTAGGGCTGCAGCAAACTACTCCATAGTTGAAGACTTAGCCCAGACTCCTTGTACGATGTCGGCTTTAAAGGTGTTATAGATTTGTCCCACTCAGCGAGATGCGCTCTTAGCAGCCTTAGGCAGTATAGACTCATTGAGCCTCATGGTGAAATTTAATTTGTTTGATGTCAAAATTCTCTTGCCATATCATGTAGCCTTATCGATAAATGTCATCCATGGTGGAAAAACCATTGGAAGGGCAGTTGTTAATGAGGGTGATTCTACATGTGTCATGTCCCTGTCTTGTTGGAAAGCTCTTTGATCTCCAGAGCTGGTTCCATCGAACACCCTACTTACTTCTTTCGACGGAAGGTCATTTCATCCACATGGTATCCTACCACTTTCGAAATTAAGTTGGCAAGGAAAGCAATGTCTATTGAGGTAGAGTTGATTGATGCACCTTTGGATTATAACTTGCTCTTGGGGAGAAATTGGACTTACGCCATGTCAACTATTGCATTGGCTGTTTTTCAGGTGGTACTATTTCCAAATGAAGGGAAGTTGGTTACTATAGACCAACTTAGCTTTACTCGAAAAGGCCGCATGGAAACTAATGAGTCCACCGTACCATTGGTTGATTACGTTAGACTTTCTTCAAAGAGCTTAGGGGATGGAATGTACGCATCATTGATCAGCACATTTGATATTCCAGCTCTGATTAATTATATAGGTTCTACTAGTGTAGGGAAGTCTGTAGCAATGGTTGTTGATAGAACAGATCCTTGGGTTCTTCCTTCCCATGATGAACTTGGAGTGCCCTTATCAGCAGTGGAAGTAGCTTATCAAGCTATCATTCATACTACTGTTGATCCCATTCTGATCCCTCTCACAGTCTCAGAGGAGCCGAAAGAAGCCTATTTGCTTGCTTGGGTAGAGAACTCTTTTCATTCTAGAGATTGCTTAGATATGGTTTTACCTTCGGATGAATCCATTATGGAAGCCATGTGCAGATGAGATAAGATCTGTGAAGATATTCACCATCGATCCTATTTTCTTCCAGAGTTAAGCAGGATCGAGAACCAGGAGTTCCATATGAGACTGGCAGGTGATGTTGATATGCCTATTAATCCCTTACCAAGGGAAGGAATATTTTCTAAGGGGAATATGGCAAACATTTCAACTATGATTTCTATCAACATCTCTACAAACCCAAACATTGTGGAAAATTTACACATCAATGTGAACTTCTCTCCAGAGGAGATTGTGATCTATACAGCCTTGTTTAAGGAATTTCGTGACATATTTTCCTGGTAATATGAGGAGACACTAAGCATTGACCCATCAATAGTCAAGCATGAAATCCAAATTTACCTTGATGCTAGATCCACTCGACAAAAGTTGAGACCTTTCAACCTATGTAAAGTGGCAATGGTTAAGGCTGAAGTTGAAAAATTGTTGAAAGCCGGTTTCATTTACCCCATAGCTTTGTTGGAATGGGTATCCAACCCTGTTCCTATTGAAATAAAGAAAGGGACTATATGCATTTGTACTGAATTTCGAGATCTTAACAAAGCCTCTCCCAAGGACAACTACCCCACGCCATTTATAGATCAAATTATGGATGGTTTCTCTGGGTATAATCAAATCCAAATTAAACTGGAAGACCAACATAAAACAATATTTATTTTTCCTTGGGGTACCTTCGTGTACAATAAAATTCCCTTTGGATTGAAAAATGTAGGGGAAAACTTTCAGCAGGAAATGAATTTTGCCTTTGACGACATTAAAGCCATTGTCAAACCCTACCTTGATGATCTGCCAACACATTCTCGTAAGAGGATCGATCACCTGAATCACTTGCATCTGATTTCTGAACGATGCAGACACTACAAAATTTGCTTGAATCCCCATAAGTGTGTTTTCTATGTCAAGTCATGGAGACTGCTCAGATTCATTGTTTCCAACAAAGGCATTCAGGTGGATCCTTTGAAAGTTGAGGCCATTGTAAATCTACCTCCTCCTTGTTCTATCAGGAAGCTTCAAAGCCTGCAGGGGAAGTCCAACTTCCTTCGACGTTTTATTGTAAATTATGCCAATATTACTAAAGGTTTCATGCACCTACTGAAATAGGCCACCCCTTTTGTATGGGATGAAATTACACTACTTGCATTCAAGTCATTAAAAACAACTTTGTTGTCGGCACCATTATTATGCCTGCTAGATTACTCTCAGGATTTTATATTGTATCTAGCCGCATTTGAGTTGACCATAGGGGTAGTAATAGTCCAAGAGGACGATAAGCTCCAAGAGCGTGTCGTCTACTATCTCAGGCATGCTTTAGCCAGCCCTAAACTTAGGTATTCCCACATCAAGAAGTTTCCTTGGTAGCTGTGTATGCTATCGAGAGGTTGTGTCACTACATCTTACTAAGGACCATGACAGTAGTGGCAAATGTTAATCCTTTCCAATATGTTTTGTCCTGATGGATAGTTGGAGGGAAATTCAACAAATGGATAGTCATTATTCAGGAGTTTGACTTAGATTTCAAATCTTCCAAATCCAAGAAATCCTTAGTTTTTTCTGAGCTCATTGCAAAATTTCCAATAGAGGAAGATGTAGCCATTGAAGAAGACTCATTCCCATATGAGCATATCTTTTTTATTTCCACCTCTAACCCTTGGTATGGGGATATAATTATCTATCTAGTATCTATAGACTTCGAAGTACCCTGCAGCCTTTTTGCAGGAAGAGCGGCATAAACTACGCGTACATGCCAAGAACTACCCCATTATTTGAGATACTTTATATCATAGGGGGATAGATTCTATTTTGAGTCGATGTCTTACCCACGAAGAAGTGGATACTGTCTTAAATGATTCACAAAGTGGAGTGTGTGGGGGTCATTTATATGGGTTAGCAACGGCCCAAAAGATATTACGTGCCAGTTATTTCTGGCCCATGATATTTAAAGATTGTGTGGAAGCCATGAAGCGCTATCATCCTTGTTAGCTTTACACCAGAAAGAGGTAGTCACATCCTACTTTGGTATTTCTCATCATCTTAGTGGGCCCCTTCATGAAGTGGGGGATAGATTACGTGATGTGCAACCCAGTCTCGGCTGGGGGGTACAAACATATCATTGTTGTTTTTGATTATTTCATGAAGTGGGTAGAGGCAATGCCCACCTTTAAAGCTGACAGGGAAACTGTAGCTTCTTTCATTTTCAACCAAATTATCTCACGATTCGGTATCCCTAAAGAGATTTTCACTGACCATGGCAGTCACTTCCAAAATAGTATGATGATTGAATTGACCACTATGCTAGGGTTTAAACAAGAACATTCATCTTCGTTCTATCCTCAAGAAAATGGTCAAGTCGAGGCTATAAATAAAACTTTGAAGACTATTCTCAAATGTATTATTAATGCAGCCCATTCCAACTAGCACATCATGTTGTATCCTGCACTTTGGACATATTGGACCAGTGTGAAAACTACTACATGGTTTTCTCCTTTCCAACTCATTCACGGAGTGGAAGCAGTCACCCTAGTTGAATGTGAAATCCCATCCTTAAAGATTCCTATTCATGTGTTATTGGATACAATTCAGCTGGAAGAACATTTATTACATTTAGAACATCTAGATGAGCAGCGTAGAGATGCGCTAACAACAAACAAAGATCATAAAAATAGGGTAAAAACACAATACGATAAATCGGTCAAGCCTCATATTTTTTCTAAAGGGGAGCTTGTCTTGCTTTGGGATCAGGACAGAGAACCCCTGGGGGCAAGAAAGTTCAGGTCCATGTGGTTAGGACCTTATGTTGTTTCAAAGGTGTTGAAGAAGGGTGCATATGAATTGACATATTTTGAAGGGAATAAGCTGCCTGAGCCTAGAAATGGGCTCTACTTGAAAAAGTACTATTCTTAGGCTTACCACTTTTTCCTGTATTTTATTGTATATATTTTTATGTACAATAGTTCATCGATTCATGTTTTTATACTATCTGCTATTTGTTATAGATGTATTTCCAGTGGTTCATAGGTTTCATTGATGGTGCCAGTCGCCACACTTATAATCTGGCTTCAGCCGCATGGGTCATTTACTCACCCCTAGGACAACTAGTTGCCTCTGGAGGTGCTTGCTTAGGTCCTGCTACTAATAATGTGGTTGAATACAGGGATGTCATTGAGATTTTATGGGATGCTTTGTCATGTGGTATCACTCAGCTGGAAGTCCGACTTGACTCTTAGCTAGTGGTTTCCTAGCTCAATCGAGATTATCAGGTGCGAAACCCTATTTTATTATGTCAGTTTATGTAAGTTAGGTTTTTGGAAATAAATTTTGAGTTTATTACATTCAATCATATTCTAAGAAATCAAAATTCATTAACTAATGCGTATGCTAACTATATCTTGGATTGGCAATTAACACATTTTCCATAAAGATATAAAAAGACACATAACAAAACACTTGTAAATAAAACTGGCACAATATATATATATATATATATATATGTGTGTGTGTGTGTGTGAATATCTGTCCATATAGATAAGTTGAGTTTCTGATCCTCAGATCCAGTCATAATTGTATAATATACAAAAAATATACAAAACATGGATCAAAGTCCATAAAATGCTCCTAAGTCTAATCTTGACCACCCTGGTCCCCCTGATCACCTTGATCACCCTGCTCTCGGGCTTCTTCAACCTCCTTGGCTGCAGCAGCCTCAACGACATCAATATACACAAGTACTGCTCTCACTACCCACCTCATAAGGCGTATCCAGACAGGTGGTATAACAACCACTAGCTCCTGCATGATGGCAGGGATATGCTCAATGTGTAATGTAGGTACTCTCTGGGTAAGCCTGGCCATATTTCCCTCAAGAACCCTAATCAAACCTTTGTCCTCTCCCACCATAGGATGCACATACATGCATGGATGCCCAGCTGGGTGGACTGGTCCAATATCAGCATTTTGACATTTTAAAAGGATTAAAAAATCTTATACATATGTATATATCTTTATAATTAAAATTCATAAAAATTTGAAAATTTGAAAAAAAAAATACCTGGCTCTCCCCATACCCCTCTAGGAGGGAGGACAAGGTCAATATCACCTCGGAAATCTAGTCTAGCATATGGAAAATACTCCAAGGATGGTAATTATCACTCCCACCAAAAGTAGAAGTCATCGTCGTATACGCTCTGAATCGATCCACCGCCTCCCTGGCGGAGGAAGATCTCTCCCCACCTACTCAGTCTAGGATGATGGGGAGAATGAACTGGTAATGTTACTGCAGGACTCAAACCAAGCACCCTCTCAAAGAAAAAGGCTAACAATATGCTGGAATAACCAAAAAATTTCTGCCTACCTCTTTTGCAATCAGAGAGCTACTTCCTCATTATTGGGATTATTCTTGAACACCAGTCATATAGAGCTCCCCATAGACAATCCACTGCAAGTCTCATTTGGTTCCGAGTTGCAATCTGAAGTGATGATGACCTTGCAACCCTCACTATAGTACTCACCAATACTTGTAAAGGAAAGTTGTGAATATGAACAATAGGGATGTAGCTACCCCTCTTTTGAGTGCTAGGCTCGCAGTATATATCTATGTAGTTCTGTACACTTAGAAGTTCACCGCCTCTACCGGTACGTTCCAAGTTCACTAGAGCTCCCCGTCATGATAAACTAGAGATAAAATAAACATCTTCCAAAGTAACCTCTAGAAACTCACTTTGAAGGTCAAACATACCAAGATCATGATCCCAATAGTTTATCAAGAACCCTAATAGGAATACATTTGATCGCATAGGAGAGGTATAGAAGAATTTCAATAACCCACTTTGCTGCAAAGCATTTACCATGGGCGAATCTTGTAGAGATTCTTGGTCCGTGTCTTCATGTTCCCTCTCTCTCCACTCAAGCACCATATTTCAATCTAATAAACAAGCCATTTATAAACCATTAAATTCATATAAAAATTTGTGTTTTTGGCCCTACATAACCTTTTTCTACCTCGCGCAATGTACGCGACTATCCTTTGGACAAGTCGTGTACTGTATGTGACTTTAGTTCAGGAAACCCACATACAGAATGCGTGTATGTGACTATTGATATACCATACCCGCATACATAGATTTCATGCTTTGAGGGAGTTGGAAAACATGAAAATTGGGCCAAAAATTGAAATTTGCTTGGATCAAATGAAAGAGCATGGAGTGTTGTTTTACCTGGCACTTGCGGTTTCAAGAATTGTCCACCGAGTCGTCCACATCGAGCAATCAAAGGTAGAGGTAAAACTTGTCTATTTTGGGTAAAAAATCAAATGGTGAGTTTTTTATTGATATTTTGAACTATTTATAAAAAAAAATATTTTCAAAGTGGGTTTTTTCCCTATAGTTCATTTTTTTATATAAAATCAAACTAGTGTCATATATTTTTCTTCAATGTGATAGGTATATCATCATTCAAAGTTGTTTTTTTGCTCATATAGGATGGTTTCTTGGCCATTTCACATGCATTTTGCATTTATACCTAATCCATCTTAATCCTGGCATTAACACTTTGACCACGGACTATGGTATTTTTAACCATTAGTTCCTCGTTTATGTGATTGTTCTTCTATGGAGAGGACTTCCCTCTCATGAGTATCCTCATTTAGAACCTGTTTATTGTCTTTTGATACTCATGGTGTAGTTGTCATAGGTTCAGGGGAGTTTTCTTACCTATTTTTCATGCCAAACTGAGCCTCATTTTGGTCTCTTTTTACAAGCTATACCTTTATAAGACTCCCCACCCTTATGGAGTTTCTTTATGCCCAGGTCTAACTCTTCAAAATTGACTTCACTGAAGAGTAAACTTGTCCATTCAAGCTCATTAAGAATGTGTGAATGGGCATCCACATTGGTGGTAGATTATCTCTTTCTAGGACCATGTGGAATAATACGAGAAATGATCACTCTCTTTTCTACGGAATTGAGAAGAGTATTCTTAGGTATAGGTTTATCACTTTTATAGACATGAGGGACTAAATTTACGGAAAAGGAACACCTAGTATGAGCTCAGTTTTCTCTTTTTCATGCTCTATACCTAAACATGAAAAAGTTTTTGAGTGTACTTCATGTCTTTGTCATGCTCATTAAACACCAAGAACAAAGCATCGAGTTTATTGTTGTAAGCCCCATTTCTCGTACTCAAGTGGATATTTCCAAGTGATCTTTCTTTCCTTCACACTCATAAAACTCAAGCTATATGCTACTCTCAAAAAAGCATTGGGTAGGTGGTAATTTAACCTTTTTCAAACCTCCCTGACTAAGTACGAAAAAGGTTCACCTTTTCTTTTACGGGAGTTAAGAGAGTTCTTTTGTGGTATGTTTTATACTTTTTCATCCTCAGAAGACTAAATTGGATGAAAAAGGACCTACCTGGACTGTTCTTCAGAGTTTTCAGACTCTCTAAACATGAAAGCACCAAGTGAGCATGTACTAGTTCGGGCACATAAAATCCATGAATTAGTGACACTATCAAGCATTATTCCCTTTTTCTCTTCAAGCTTGTCAAAAAATGAAGAGAGACTTGAGTTGACTTTCTTGGACTTGTTAAAATTTAACAGAAAAGATAAGGAAGAAGTTTTCTTTTGGTTCTTAGTCAGTGGCAGTATGTCTTCCTTGAACATAGCACTCTCTATGTTTTCTGATACTCATGTCTCAATGTTCACTTTCAGTACAGTTATTACTTCGAGTTTCTTACTCCTCCTTTTGTTATTTATACCTAGGGAATCTGATCATGTCTCCTACATGACAAATAAGTCTAGTTGTACTATTTGCAAAGTTAAAAGCTGCCTTGGGTCATCTTTGTGTCGTGCTCACTGTTCAAGGATTTAACCCTGTATCTGATTTATATCATGATTCCATCATTGTCCTATTTGTTATTACTTGTGTTTCCCTTTCTTTACCAAGTTCCTAATCACTCTTGTGATCCATTGGAGGATCTATTTCCTTCCTCATCACAGTATGGCTCCACATCAGCACTTCCTGACGACAAAGACCTAGAGTTTTTGACGATTGTACCTTAGGATTCACTTTCATTATTGGTGAATTCTTTTTCTTCAGTTGTCAATTATCACCTATTGGTTGACAATCTGTTGAATCCTATCCATGTTCGACTTCAATAAGATATATTCACATGGCTTGGATTGTACTAGTTCTTTGGGATTTTTTACAAAGACCTTAGGTTCATATCTATGGACTAAGTTGCACAAGATTATGTTGTGATCACTTACACAGCTTCCATATCTTTGAAGACTCATCATTATTGTATATTGTGGCTTTTATCCACCTTTGTAATATACATGGTTTTGTACCTGTATCATATGATGTACTCAAATATTGTAAACGAGCTAGTGTTCCAGTATATTGAACATGGCATCCTTAGATATGACTTTGTATATGACATTATTATGTATTTGTTTAAGGTACTACCTCTGCTCCATTGGACTTCTGAGTTCTCCAATATAATGATTATAATGTATTTCGGCCATCATTTCCATTTGAACTCACACATTAGGGGGCATCTATTATCAACCCAAATGGCACTTCTCCGTCCAAGTGCCAACATTCCTTATGTTGGTACACAAAAGGACATTTTAGGATTGAAGTTTGCCAAAACACTATAGATGGGCATGACTAAGGATGCATTTACCCTTGAAACAACTTGCCATATTATTTTTATAAGTGTTGAGTTGCATACGCTACTATCTCCATTGCAACTCACGTATGTACATGAATATTTCTAGTTCCAACTTGTGTACTATATGCGGCTATCTACATTGCAACCCACGTACATCACCATACGCGGGTTTCCTTTAAGAAACTAACGTGTCATACGCGGGTTTCCTATATCAATAGTCGCGTACATCTTGATTCAACCTTAAAAAATATAAAACATGATTAATGGATATTAGTTGGGCCCTAATCATTAACTATCCCAACTATTTCAACTTCCCCAACCTTTGAAACCACCCTATTTCTCAAAGTATAAATAGAGGCCTTGGGGAGGGCATTAATCAATCAAGATTGGAGAGCAAAGTTATGCTGGTGGTATATATTCAGAAGTCTTGGAGCAGCAGAACTCAGAGTCCTTTGGTTGTGGAGGATTCTTTGTCTTAGAAGCTGGGTTGTACTCTTATCTCATTCACTAATTGTTAATAAAGAGAATTCTTTTTCCAACATTGTGTTGAGTCTCTTTCATGTATTGTGGTTAATGAATATATTTGATTATGTATTGGATATATTGTTTATCTAAACTCTTATATATACATGCATAAGATAGTACTGGGAGAATTTTCTCTTTGCAGGTGAAGGAGGTGCATCCCTGGAAGCTTTGGAGAGAAGAGGAACAGAAGAAGATCAAGCTTGGATCAACCGTCGGTATTCGGGTAAGTGAAGAATTTTCCTATTTCCTTTATGTTCTCTTCTAAAGCTGATTGTCTGCAAGGATAGTAGCAAGTTGGTAACCCCAGACCCTAGGTTACAAGGGTGCTTAATCCTGAACAGCACTCGTGGAGTCCACTTGTTTGCAAATCACCCTATCAAATCCTGTAGGATTCAATGTTATTTTATTAAAATATGTAGCGCTTTAACCATCGAATAAACAAACCATGCTATTATAAATACACAGGACATAAATCAAATCTACTTAATCTCTACACAGAGGTCAAAAGCCCCAAATAAATACACACTATAACTATTTCATGGCCCTCGGCCCTTTTCATAACAAAACGTAAAACATTATCTGAACTCACCAAAAACCCTATCAATGCTATGCGAATAGCAACGACACCCATCTGAAGGGTTACTCCCACAGTCAAGGCCATCACATTTAATTACACAGCATAATATCAAACAACGATTCAACCATGAAAATGTTAAGTCATTGCACAATCACGGCTCGAATGGTAGGAACGCCAATGCCGCCTACGACATGGCTCCAAAGGCCAAACAATGTTGTCAACATTTACAAATAAGAACTTTAAAATAGAATTACGATTCCACACAGTGTTAAACTAATTCCAAAGACTAAGAATCATAGCCATGATTTAAATAGTATGCAAACGCCATTTATAAATAACCAATAAACATGCACATATTGTAAATGCTGAACATATTATCCATTTTAAACCAAGTAAGGATTTACATAGTCATATAACCCCAAACTTGCACCATTGCAAGCAATGGTGTTGTCCCTCTATCCAAACATAAACACATTTACAAATTCGCAGATCCTGGGAGTGTTTACCAAGGAATCAATACTACACAGAGCATCCATGAACAAAAACTAGAATACATTAAGTCCCGACCCAAAGACACTAAACCCAAACATAAACCCCAAGTCTTTCACGCATCTCTAATGCTTACACATATTAATTTACAGATAGGCCCTTTTTCTATTTCACAACCATTAAAACCAGATAGACATTTAACCCATGACAGGTTTGTAACTTTGTCACAACAACCACGCGAGAGAAGGAGCAAGTTAAAAACTTGTTACATTAGGGCTTACCCAAATGGGTATAGCGTTGACCTCAAGAAGACCCATGACCCACGGGGCCATGTTTCTTCAAACCCTATAACCTGCAACACTAAATCAACCCACGATAAGGAGTACGATTTGAACAACAAATTGAAAAAAAAACAACGTTGTTAAAGCAAAGTGGGATACGTCCCTTCCATCAAGGTCAACCTTCAAAGCTTCACACCACCACACAACGTAGAGGCAGAGCTCACACATCCATGCTACAAATGACCCAAACGACCGCAAAAGCTCAAGCCCTACGCTTGAGGCCCACACATTCCAAAGTATATTTATGTCGCCACCCTCGCCTCCATTAACATAAATCAAAATCCATAGTGTATATTTCATGCCACCATTTAAACCATGTTCAAACAATGTCCAATACATAATTCCCAATATGGGTATCGAATACATAGGGTTTTTCCATGGAGGGCTAATGTTGAGGTTTTAAATTTTACACCAATACTATATCAAAACCTAAAGCAAGTTATAAAGTGTTAATATCAAATACAATGCATGCCATATAAATGATAAGTGCAGTGGTAATTTAAAACCACTATTGTAAATTCCACAAAAATAATGATAGTAACCCATGCAACTCAGGCCAGTGAAACATCCAGCCTGGCGTAAATATAAACTAACAATCGTCATAGTAGTCACTAGGATAGGCCTGCAAATCTTTCATCATCCAAGCCAAATGCTGGTGACGAAATGGGTTGTATGTCTTGTTAAGATTTTATAAGAATTTTCTGTCGTCAAGTGCACCTGCAAGTGACAAGGAAAGAAATGCATTAGTTCATAAGAACGAAGTAATCCCCATGGTGACAAGTACAAAATAGTTACCTTCTAGATGTTTACAGGGGAAACATGTCCCACCACTCCACCCCTTTTTCCAATAACAAGTTAAGTCAAAATTGTTTATACAACACTAATCAAAATTTATAACCAATGACTACGTAATCAAAACAACACATACTTATAAATTCATAACCATAGAACAAGATAGTAAACAAACAATCACATCTACATAGTATTACATTAATAACCACATCGGAAATAGGAGAGCATGAAGTAAGAACAACTTACAAACATACAACACAGTAAACGAGGAATGACACATTCCGCATAAGTATAAATAATGTCCATCTTAGGCAATAAATGACTAGCCTAATAATTATTTTTTTTATTTTCAAATTTTGGGGACATTACAATATTGTACCAGCATTAAGAACATTTACACCACCTTGCTAGAATGATGTTCTTAATCCCCAATCAATGCAATTAGAATATCTTAAATGACCACTTATAACTGCATAATGAGGAAAGTGGTAACATTAATAGTGTAAACACACATTGTAGTAAAAAAGGAAGAGGATGGAATATCAGTTTGGAACCTTTCTTATTCCTTATTAATCATTTTCTTGTATAATTGACTCTTTGGATCATTTAGAATAAACGTATTAGTCCCTCTCATGTCTCCAAAGAATTTTAGACTAAAGTTTTAGTCTCTAAAATGCATTCCTACCAATTTCCTAATTAGAGGCTTTATTTGGCCTCATATCAAGAAAATCATAAATGTATTTGGTTTTGACCTATGCACCTCGAAGAAGGATCCCAATGGATTTGATTTTATGGCTTTCGTGCAGTAGTCGAGGACAAGGAAACTATAAATGTTTTAAGTTAAGACTATGCACTTAGAGACATGTAGTGTGCATGTTAGACATGTGTTGGGGGGCCTTTGTTTGTGGAATTGTGCATTTCTAGTGCATTTCTACATCATGGAGGAATCACCTCGGTGATAAATATATTGCCATGCTTATTCATAAAGGGTTTTTCTTAATTGTGAAAAATATTCTGCATATCTAGTGCATGTCTAAATCATTGGGGTGTCACCTTGATGGCCAATATCTTATTGCATTAATTCATATAAGGTTTTTTAAACTATGGAAAATAAGGTCAATCTACCGGAACTATTGGAGACATAGGGTATCAAGGGTTTATAGGAATTGGGGCGGTATAAAAATGGGTATCTATTAAAAGTATTGTTTTATTGATTGGAAATATAAATTGGGAGAGGAACTCAACACGATGATTTTTATATGTATTTGGGGTCTTCTTTAATATCTAACGAACATATGTTCTATGGAATAGTTTTACTAATTGAAGGTCCTGTAATCTAGATGTTGGATGTTGGTGGCAACTTGTGTTCATGTTACAGTGTGCTTGAACCCTTTCTTTATAGATATTGTGAAATAAATAGGATATGCATGGAGAATTTTCATATTTGTGTTGTCCTATTTGTCTATTTGATCCCACAAGAATTTGCAGTTCCTAACAACTAGTTTCAAGTTAGCACTAGCCTTAGCTAATATCTATGGATATGATCATTTTACTGTAGAAATAAGTAGCCAAGAACGACCAATATATTTTGAATCCTTACTTCCCTTACATTACAAAAATCAACAATCCCGGAATTAGGAACAACTCACACCCTAACTGCCAACATCCACAAGTGAAGTGGCACCTCAACAAAAGATGTTGAAATAGCAATATACCCTCACCTAGATCACCTAAGCGTTAACCTTTTTTCTTAATTCTACCTATTCATGGATATTGAATTTCCTTAATTGTTTTTCTTTGAAATTTGATAATGACATCATTAGATTAATTTGATATTTGGACATAAGTTTCTAGGAAAAAACAAATAAAACAAAATGATAGATATTAATCATTTGATTGCAACCATAAAATGTGAAAATTATATATTAATCTTTGTTCAAGTTAACATAACTGAATTTTACTTGATCTAGCAATTATCATGGTAGTGTCTATAAATTTATCTTTGTTAGTTTCAGGTGATTCATGTTCATTGATGATAAGTAATTGAATGTTTATGTTTGTCCTAATCCTCTTTGTTACACCTCAGTCATGTTTTTTTTTTCCAAGTGAATGCCAATACTTCCTCAATCATTTTTTTTTTCATGTGAATATTCCTTGTTTCTGAGCGTGACCATGGATATTGTGACCCAACATTTGGACAATATCGACTTCAACATTGACCCTCCTTGTCCCTAACATTACCCTCATCAACAATCTATTATGTCTCAACTATAACATCCCGGGAGGGAGGGATTCCATGTCAGCGTGATTGAAGCTAATGTCATGGTTGATTGCTTAATGTTGGAAATATTAATTACAAGCTGATGTAAATAAAATATCTGTCAGATCAATATGAGTCTTTAGAAGTACAATTTTTCCAGTCAGACTATCAAAGTATGGAGTTCATGTATCATCATATTTAAGAATATGCATAGTAGTTACAAAGTTAAGTTGTTAGGTATATTTTCTGTCATTAATTAATCAATACCTTTGATCAATCAATATAGAAACGGGTTTGTCTTTTATCATACCTTCGATTTTGACCATAGATGTTTGATGATCTTTTTTTCTGTTCTCCAATGCGTCACTGATTTGGTCATGCTTCTTGTTATATCCCCCCACTGTAGTAGCTTCTTGAATTGAATACACATTATTAAAATGTTTATACTTATGGGGCAATATTTAATGTAATGTGGTTCACTAATTCCAACATTTTAGTGGTTCCCTTTGTGGAGTATTTTTATTAAAGGTAGTGGGTGTTTCCCTTTCTTTTGTTCCTGTAGGATTTTGTTGTTTATAAATTTTATAATTATTCCTAGTGTTCTTATAAATCTTAGTACCTTACTTTTTCTATTCAGAAAATTCGGGTCTTTTATTTTTCCAATTGGGTATGTTCTCTTGTTTGTTTTTATTTTGATCATAACATAAGTTTTTTTTCTCATTGCCTCTTCCATATTTTTTGGATTATCATATTCGCTTATATCTTTGAACATAAGAGGTAAACAACTGAGGAAATGTTGTATTTTTGGGTTCTCATCAATAATTAAAGGAACAATAACGTAATAAACTTAATAATTTGCTGCATAATTCTTTCATAGTCATGGAACCTAATCATAATTCGTAGAATTATTTAGCATTTTCCTCATAATATTGTTTTGATAAATATTTTATTTTCAAATAATTCTTAAAGATTTTCCGAGTTACATAACGTTCTTTAATGCCTTTTAATTTCTTTATGTCTTGCCACAAGATATAAGATTTTCTTGTTAAGTTATAAATTGCCATTTTTTCTTTTAGTTTGTGAAAATAATTATAAATTTGGAAGTATTTTTTCATTCCAGATATCCAAGCTTCTGCTTATTCTCCTTTTTTGATTTCTCCATTGAACATAGGAGGTTTTATCTTTTTAAATTCACCAAAAATTGCTTCATATGATTTGTATTTGTTTTTCTTCTAGTTATTATCAGTATTTTCACTAAAATATTTTTTTTTTTCATTAGGATGTTTAGTTGATTCATCGATTGAATATTCCGTCTCATGTTTAGAAAATTCTAGTTTTCTTACGTTGCATTTATAAGGTGTAGTCCTTGCCATATTTAATTTGGGTTCTTTACTTTTTTCTTTTTCATTACTATGTAGTTTAGTGAGTGTTGTAATCTCACATATCACCTAAGGTTACCAATAATACATACCAAAACATAACAGAGACAAGAGATAAGAAAACTAGAGGAAATAATAGATTATATTAACATGAGTGGGTCCATACAATACAGAGAACTGAACCAAGTTCTCATCTAGCTCAACGGCCTAATATATATGATTTACAAACAGTTACAAAATAACTACATGTCAGTTCGGTGATCCAACACAACGTTAGGTGGCCGACCTAATCTCTAGTTTAGTCGGTCAACTGACTTAGTCGGTGGATCGACTAAGTCGGCTATCATTCAAGTTGGTAGACTTGCTCCTCTAACATATCCCCCACGAACGAAACATTTCTTCATCCCGAAGAAACATGGAGGTACAAAAAAAATGCCTGTCTAAGTAGCTGTTTGTTTCGTGCTTGTCCTTCATGGGCTGTGACATCTGATTGTTGGTCTTTTCTACAGTTGTGTATGCTTGGAAATGTCTTCTTGCAGGTCCATAATGTGCTTCATGCATAATTTTGTCTCTTTCATGTTCCAGTACACACCTTCTAAGGATGTCATCTAATCCCATTTTGTAAATAAATCCATTTATAAGACTGTATGGTGCAGCCTTCATAGCTAGGATTTGTTTCTTCTTTGTACTCATTCCTTCTGGTGCTTTTCCATCTTATAATAATTGAGCTATTTCCTCTAACTCTGCTGGGACTACTTCTATCCAAAATAGATGTGCATCTGGTAAGTTATCTTCGACTCCTATCGGTTCCTCTCCTGTGTCGATTCGGGATAACTGGTTGGGACCGACATTTAACTTACCTGATCTGACAACAACTTTGAATTCGAATTCTTGAAGTAGAAGTAGCCCTCGAAAAATCCTTCCGTGGTGTAGAGGTTTATTAACAAGGTACTTAAGTGCCTGATTGTCAGTATAGAATATAAATGGGTTAGGTAGAAGATAATGGCAATATTTTTGAGTGCAAAGACCATTCCTAATGCTTCTCTTTCTGTTGTTGAATAATTTATTTCAGCCTTATTTAATTTTCTACTACTGTAAACTATAGGATAATACATTCCATCATCTCCTGATTGAGTTAGGATTTCTCCTATTGCTAGTCCTGATGCATCAATATGAACATGGAATTTGATCGACCAGTTTGGAAACCTTAGGATTGGTGCTTTGACTAGTTTTCTTTTTAGTTTTTCAAATAATATATGGCGCTCTTCTGTCTAGTCGAACTCTTTATCTTCCCTTAATAGTTCTTCTAGTGCATAGGTCATATCTGAATAATATCTTATGAATTTTCTATAATAGCCTGTATGACCTAGTAGCACTATGACTTGTTTTGAGTTCACTTGTGGTTTTAAGTCAAGGATAATTTTGATTTTTGGAAAGTCGACCTTAATACCTTCCTTACAGACAATGTGTCCTAGCGATATCCCTATGGGGGTGACAAATATACACTTCTTGATATTTAGGGCTAACTATATTTGTCAACATCTTTCCAACATAAGTCTTAGCCACTTACAATGATCTTTTAACATGGAGTATATTGTCCAATCATCAAAGTATACTGCCATGGTTTTGTAAATATACTCTTGGAATGTCTTGACCACAATTCTACAGAATACTATAGGTGCATTCTTTAATCCAAAAGGTATAACGTTGTAAGAAAATGAGTCGAATTCACATACAAATGTTGTCTTTTTCTGATCTTCTTTAGCTATTGGCACTTGGTTATAACCTAAAAATCCATCTGTAAATGAGTAGCATTCATGTCTTGCCACCTCATTTAAGATTTCATATGCATAAGGAGTTGGAAATGGGTTTGTCAGTGTCACTTTATTTAGCTCTCTGAAGTTGACACAAATTCTTAGTTTGGTCAGATCATGTTTCTTAGGTTGGACTACCATTGGACTTGCCCATTCTGATTGGTCAATAGGGTAGATGATGCCTGCTGCAAGCATGTTATCAATTTCCTTTTTGACTATCTCTTTGTATTTGTGAGCTAGCTTATATGGCCTTTTCTTCAGAGGTCAAACATTAGGTTTAGTGTCGATTTTCATTTCACCCATTTCATGGATTAATCCTTTGAGGTATTTATAGTCTCTAGAAAATACATCCTGGAACTCCTTTACTGAGTACACTATCTCTATTGTCTGCTCTTCACTCCAGTAGTCTCCAATCTTTGCCATTTTTGGTCAATCATCATTTGAGTTGTTGAATTCTTTAGTTTTGAATTTAGCATCTAGCCATTCTGGTGCTTTGGCTTCATTGATTGGTCGAATTCCTTATTTAAACTGGGAGAATGTGGCAGGGAAGTCGGTGGCAGTCATTCGGTCAGCTTCCTCCTTGTCAGTTGTTTCGACTTTAAACACTGTGCAAATAGGTTTGGTCGTTTCGACATGGTTTGATTTCCATCTAAATCTTTTTCCTTCTGTATTTTAGTTTTCTAACTGTAGTCTTGTCAAGTATGGTATTGTCTTGGTTTGGATATTGTTACAATTCATTTTCTGTCGGTTGTCTTTTAGAAGTTTATTTTCTATTGGTTGTATAAATTATTTAATCTGTTTTGTTGTTTCCACCAAATTTTCATTTTATGGTATGAAGTTGAAATATTTAATGAAATTTTCTCTAAGTTCATTCCATAGGAAGGTTTCACCCCTAGCTTCTTCCATTTTATACCATTTGTTTGGTAAGTCGGAGAGGGTTGATGGAAATAGGTGTGGCCATGCTTGTTCATCCTTGTACCCAAGTCTTCTCCATTCCTTTTCGCATGTCTTGATATGATCTTCTGGATTCTATCCTTGGATGAATATAGGTATCTGAGCCTGTTTGGTTAACTTCTTTCCTCCAAACCTTTATACAAAGTAAGTTGAAGCTGTTGTCCTAGTCTGTAGTCTTGTCTGATGGGTATCCCACCATCTAGCAGCTTGTCCTATAAAATTTTCTACTAAACTTTGTAGTCGACCATGTTCACCAATATTTTTTGGAAACTTGTTCTACACGCATGACTGGTGATTCTCTTTCCTTGTATCTTGGTATTTGTGTAGTATTTACATTTCTAAGGTTTAAAGTAGGGTATTCCCTAATTTTCTTCTCAAATATTTTTGGGACAATGGACACTATGAAGCACTGTTGGGTGGGCTTTTTCTGTAATTTTTGGATAGTCCAACACCCTCTTGCTTGTGTTTCGTAGTTCTTGACTTCCCAATCATATAATTATGCATCTGAATTATAACCGACTGAGTCTTGATTACCTAAGTAGAGTTCACCATATGTGTTAGGTTATCTGTAATCTTCATTTTTATGTATTTGATAAAGTTGTCAGATATCAACTTCTTGGTCGATAGGTTCTACCCAAGGTTCTCCTTGGGATGGATGATTAGGTACAATGACCTTTTGTCCATTTCCTTTTAATTTGATTCTCTCTTTGTCTAGGGATATCGATGCTTTCATCTTTCTACCTCAAGGTCGATCGACTAACGCTGGGAAGGAACTAGATCGTTCCTTAGGGTCAATTATTTTGAAGTCGACGTTGGTCGAGATTCCTTTTATAGTTGTATCAACATTTTTGAAGACTCCAATAGGTCCAATTAGGCCCTGGTTGGCTAGTTTTAGGTATATACCTGACTCATGTAGTCGAGGTCTTCCCAGTTGTTCCCAACTGTTATGATTCACGATGTTTATTTGTGATCCGAAGTCGAGTACAACTTGTCGGACATGGTATCCTTTAATTTCTACGTTGACAAGTGGGTCGGCATCACTTTTATCTTTTTTATTTAAAATGTAGATATTCTTTGTTTGTTTTTCGATGTTGTTGTGTTTTATTTCATAAAGCAAATCAATGAATTGAGATACTGAGTTATCTTTTTGTACGAGTTGTATTAATTCTTTTATTGTGTTATGTCAATTGTCATTAACCTCTTCTTTCCATGTAATTTCATTGAATACATTTGTTGCCTCTTTATATGTTTGTTTTTCTTTAAGTGCATCAGGGTAGACATTTTTCTCTTTTATTTTGCTAATTCTTGGGTTATCACTTCCTGTTTTTGTCCCTTATCGGGTTACAATATGAAAATTCTTTGTATTTAGTACATCATTTTTTTTGCACACATGACAAGACATTAACATTTTTCTTTTTATTTATTTTTTCCAACATGGTAGGGAAATCCTCTAATGAGTGATCCCCTACTCCATAATGAGTACAAAATTTGAGGTTAGTTCTATCCTTGTATGGACATTCTGCATGTCAATGTCCCTCCTTATAACATGTAAAGCATTGGATGGATCAATGTGGTCGGTTGTCTCGATTTCCAGAGAATCGACCTCGACCTCCATAGCCTCCACGTCGATTGTCATACCGACGCTCGTATATTTGACCGTCGTATCTTTGATTGTTCTAATCATTTGTCAAGTTGTTTTGCTTGTTATTTTGTGCAATTGTAGTGGTCTGGTAGACTGCATGATAATTCTGTCGGTTCTTTATGTTCAGATGGTAGTCGGCCGTATTATGATTCTTTGTTTTACAGATTGCACACCAAGATGCCTTGCCATTCTTTATGTTGAATGGGAAATATTTTGTGGAGTGGTCTCCATGCTCTTGGAAAATGTCGCAAAAACATTTTGTCTATACAAATCGAACATCTTGTCAGCTGCTTTCCTGTAGACAGTTGTCTTTTGAGTGTCCGACAGTTGAGCACTTAATGCACTAGATGTCCTGACCTTTGAGGTTTAATTATTTTAGAGACTTTTGCATGATATCAAGCTATTCTTCTAGTCTGTGATCATTGGAGTATGCTGGTATGTCACCATCCATTTCCACTTGGAGAGATTTTGCAAGCGCATCTTCATAAGACTTGAATGTCTCCACACTTATGTGTTGGCATATTTTCTGAGATAAGCCTGCAAGAAACCATTGAATTAATAATTGTTCATCAATAACATAGTCCAGTTGGCTAAGAAGGTCTTTCCAATTTTTATCATAATCATGGACAGTTTCTCCTGGCTTCTGCAATGTTGTTTTTAGTTTCTTTACAGCTAGATGTTTTGCATCTAGAGTTTTGAAAAATGATAGAAATTGTGCTTTAATCTCGGCTTTGGTTGCTAGGGGTTGTCTTTTAGAAAAGGTCATGTACGAATTTAATTCCCTTTTCCTCAAGGCACCAGAGAACTGCACCATTTGTCTGTCTTCATCCGTAACTTGGTTAGCATCCCAAGTCGACTCATAGATGAACCAATTTCATCTAGGGTCCTCATCACCCTAATATAGAGGAATATGTGTTAACCTGTGACCCATGTCAGAATCACTGTCACTGCTTTCAGGAGGTGGCGGTGGTGGAGGTGGGGGTGGGGGTGGTGGCGTTATTTGTTTATTCCTCTCTGTGGAACTATTGTCGACAGAACTCTCATTCCTGTTGGGTTTTTNTTTTGTCGTTTCGTCTTCGACCAACAGTCGGTTGGTTTCGACCTCTTCTATCGATGTCCAACTGCAATTATCTGTCCGTAGTTCTGAATGTTCTATGTTCTCCAAAGCTGTATTTAGCAGGGGGGTGCTCCTTCATGTGTCAATAAAAGTAAGTGGATACTTCGGTTGGAGGGTACTGCTTGAAAGGTAACCCAATTTCCTTCTTCTAGTCGATGGATAATAAGATGTCTACTAGTGTATATCTCATTGTCTAGTCGACTCCATATACCAAAGTCACCAGCTCCTAGTCGGAGGTCCTCTTCGACAATGGCTTGTATCCGGGTATGCAGATTCAATAGAGACAGAGTTGTTCCTTCTTGGGGAGCTTCTAATTGGAGAGCTTCTTGCTTCTCTATCCATAATTCTTCTTCCATAGAGAATGCCTCTTTTTCCACACCTTCTTCTTGTCGGTCATGACCCGACTCTAGCGGATTTCTTTCCTGGTCAGTCACCCTAGTACTCATTCCTTTGTGCAGCACTAAGGCTTTTTCTCTTCTTTCTTCCCTTCTTTGTTGTCTCTCCTCCCTCTCTATTTTCTAGAGGTTTGACATACCTTTGTGTGACACTGTCTTCTTGATTTCCTTTTAGTCGACTTCTCCTTACTGGTGATTGGTATCTGCTTTTAGTCTACTAGAATCCACTCCACTTTATCTCAACATATGACCAGCTACCCCCGCATAGCCTACCCGATGTTTTAGAAATCCTGGATAGTTTGGTCTACATGCTTAGGAAGTATTCCCACTCCCTTTCTACAATGAATTTTTCCCACCTCTTTTGTTTTTCCACCCAGTTAGGGTTTAATGGTGGTCCGTGAAGTGATGGACGAGGTTCGACAATATGACCTACTCCCTTCTCGATTAGGAATTTAAACAGCAAGGTCGGTAAGGAACACAAGAATTGCTCGGTGAGGTCTGTGTAGAATTTCTTCTTGATGGTTTCCACCAAAGTCCTTTCTTCTACTGCTTGTTCCTCGCAGAATTCGTCGACGATTTTTTCGAACCACTCCTGTAACACCCTGGTTTTGACCCCGTTTGCATGATATATATAATGTAATTAATTGTGGTGAGGATCTAAAGGAAAACACCCCGCCATCAATTTGGTTGTGTATGTTTCGGAAATGGGGATAGTTGCCGATGGTATATTGTGCTATCCGACACATTATAATTTGACATCATGTAAACACGCACATCAATTAAAATAAACCCACAACCAGCTACGGCAGTGCAACGTTAAAATGAAAAGGGCATGATTCCAAAGGATAAGGGTGGGGGATGTCAAACCTTGGTCTATGGGGGGGAAATCCATGTGTTACCACCTTGTTTTATTTGTCATCTTCCCTTGTCTCATCCAACCTCTTTAATGTTTTGTGGAGTAGTTGAGGTAGTTATTGCTGAGTAGTGGTGGCTGTGGCAGGATTGTCAGTCCTTGCCCACATGCCCACTCCACCAACAGACTCTCCTCTTCACGTCGCATGGGGCAGAAGAAACATTCACTCCAATCCCTCCACTGCTAAGGCATTCTCGCCATTGTCTGTTCATCCTCACGCAGAGCCGTTGTTTGTTCATCCTCACGGAGAAGCAGAATTCTTGCTCATTTCTCACGTAAAGATGGTTCAGCTTCCTCACATGCACCGTTTGGCGGATTCTTCATCGACTGATCACCCTCACATAAAGAGTTGTTCTCTCTCCCCTTATTATGCACAGGATTTCTACGTTGGTTTTCCTCATGCAGGGAATGGGTGAAATCGTGGCTGTCACTCAGGATTTTCAGGTGCAGGAGCCATTCACGCTCAGGGCTGTGTGCCTGTGTGTCCCATACCGATTTTGGTGGTATGTGTATGTCTCCTTATTGATTGTGGCCATGTATGTTGTCTACTGTGGTCTGCGTTTGTGTTTTCCTCTGTCCACGCTGGGAGTTTGGCTTCTCCTCTATTTTGGGACTGTGTAAGGCCGCCATAGTTTTAATTGTGCGTTGGGCTGTCGATTTGCCCTAGTTTTGGGTTGCTTCTTAGATGCTAAGGCTGTGGACGTCTTTTGGGTGTTGTGCTGAGCTGTTTTGGCCATGCTAGGGCCAAGAAAAACTATGAGTTGTCTTGAGGACTTGAGCTGTTTCACCTGTTGGTTGGGATTGGCACCTGGTTGTCTTTTCCTTCTTCACAGAGCTGTGAAGGGATTGTTTTGCTGCGGTATGTAGTGGTTGGTCTTCGAACTGTTGAGAGTGGCATTAGAGGCTGTGTATGGATGAGAAGACTAGTGTTGAGGCCACCAGCTTGGCATTTATCCTGTCCTAGCTCCTTGATGACTTGGTAGGAACCTGTTGTGTGGGTTTCACTGATTGGAAAACCTTGGCTATGTGTAAGCCTGCGTTGACCCTTATTCCTTGAGGAATCATGCCCAGCTCGGGGGTGGCATTGTTGCTGAGAGATTGATGAGCATACTGGCCTATGGTTGGGTGGAACGTTGCAGCGACGTAGCTGGTTGCAGGAGAGTTCTTCATTAAAAGATAAGTACTCATGACTATTTTACCTTTGCAATTATATCTACTGTTTCATGAATTATGATGAACATGTGGAATGCTGGAATGTATATGTTTGCTTCCACTATATGTTGAGTAACTATGCATCCTTGTATGATGGATTATGCATCTTAGTATGCATCATGTTAAGCTTGTTTTAATTTCAGCATTGATGTCTGTTCGTGTTCATGGGGCTGTTTGACCGTTTGTGTGGTGTGGGTAGCATCCTCTTCGTCAGTGGGAGGGCTGGGGACATTACAGAGTGGTATCAAAGCTCATGTTGCAGCATGGGCCTAAATGGACCACCAAGATGTAGTGACAGAGGTAGGATTTCTCTCTGCCTAGCAGAGATCAGAAATGGATGATAGAAAACTTCCATGAATTTTCCTAAGTGTTTGAACAGTCAGTTCATCGGAACACTTAGTGGAACGGACTTCCGATGTAGTGGAAGAGCTAGAAGGAAGCATGCCTGATGGAGAATAGTTGGAGGGAAAATTACGAAAAATTTTCTAAGTGTTGACGTATGTCGACAGAAAATAGATGTTGGGGTCGTCGACACCGCGGAATAATTTAGTGGTTGTTTCTCTACTGTTGTAGCTGTCAAAGGGACTAAAACACCGATGCAGTAGTGTTAGTGGATCCTATTGCCGATAGTAGGAAAGTTTTGAAATTTGGCTCAAGTGTTAAAATCATCGGAAGCAGAAAGTTGTTCGAGCATCCACCATTGTGGATGGCTAAACAACTACGCGTCCGACGGGTAAGGCCTCCGACCGCCGACGCCATGAAGAAAGTTCGAATTTTTTTCTAAGTATAGAAATCGTTGGCTATCAGAAGAAGATAATGGTTCGTACGCCCACCATTGTGGAAGTATAGAGCACTAGCCTTCTGATGATAAAAGGCTGTTGAAGCCAGTCAAAATCAGTTCATCGATCGGAAGAAGATCGAAGATCGTGTTCTGTCATTGCGGCTGCTGATGGGACTATTTCGCCGACAAAAAGAAGATCAAGTGGTGGCAGAAAGTACTTGATTGAGCCGACATGGGTGAAAATTCAAAAATTTTCTAAGTATTGAGATCATCGGAAGGCGTTAGCTGTTTTGAGCATCCGATACATCGGCTGAGTTAGCTGAAAGGACTTCCGATGCCGTCGGCGGAAGAAAGTAGAAAGGGGAAAATTTTGAAAAGTTGAAAATTCGTCTAAGTATGGAAACCATCGGCAAAATTTAGCTATTTGAGTAGCCGATGCAGCGGCAAGTATCAAAGGAAAATAGAATATGAGGTTGCCAATGCAGCGGCAGAAGGAAGAAGAAAGATTTCCAAAATTTTTCTAAGTACAGAAATGTCGGAAAACTATAGAGGATTGGACCGCCAACACGTCAGAGAAAAATAGAGGACCAGTCTGTCAATACGTCGAAAGCTAGGGGAGGATCGGCTCGGAACGTTGGAAAAATTTAGTTGTTTGGTCCGTCAATAGGTCGGGAGAAATTAGTTGTTTCAATCGTCGATGAGTTGTTTAGCCGTGGAATCCACAAATGGTTTACTGCCCGACATTGTGGATGCCTAAGGAACTGTCCATCTGATGGATAGTGATTTTGGTTGTTGATGCAGCGGAAAGGATTATGGTTCAGATCACCGATATAGTGGAGAAGTTAGTTGTTTTCACAACCTAAATGTCGGGTTGATAGTCAAAATGAGAGCCGATTATGCAGAGGAAATTTTGAGATTTTCAAGTGGGATTTTCCAACAAATTTCGACTATTTTTCAACAGGATTTTTCAGCAGTTTTTCAGTGGGGTTTACAGGTGGCTGAAGTTGGCACCTAGTCCAAAATGCAGTTGTGTGTAAAATGCCGAGATTTGGTGAAAATATTCATTTTTAGAAGTGGTGTGGTTTTCACACCGGAGGTCGGAATGAAGCATGTGGATAAGCGTTGGAAAGCTTATCTAGTAGGGAACAAGGGAAAGTCACCAGAATCTGAGCATGGAGCAGCAAAGTGCTAATGATGGCCGCTGCTATCAAATGGAAAAATCTGGAAAGTTGCATGCCCAGCGGTAGCGAAGACTATGAAGGCTAACCAGCTGTTGTGTGGAAGAGGATTTCCATGCGAGGATGTGGGACTTGAAAAGGGAAGTTTCCTTAAACCCTATCTTGTTGATTATAACTACATTCCTAAGTTTTATATTTGAAATGAATGAGGATATGTATTGCATGCATAGGATATTACATGTTGGTAAGAATATTGAGGATTATACATCTATAATGAACCACTAATGATAGTTATTGCATTGGTGTTGGCATTAGTGGAAAAACCAATGACAACCTGGACATGGTTGAGTCTATTGCTGATGCCGATGAATGTGACCAGCAACCCTATGAAGAAAGGGATAAGGCAACCTATCCATAATCAAAATTTGGTGAGCAAATTATGCAATCCTCTGTGGGATACCGACTAAACTGGTAAGGTCGAAGGTGTGAGTAGGATCCATGCAGGTAATGGTTAATTATGACAAATTCCAAGGAGTGGTAAAGGTAAGAGACCTCATACCATGTGGATATTTGAATAAAGAAAGGTGTCATGCCTATATATATTGATTGAGCTTAGTAGCCCAAGGAAAATAAGTACTGATGATCTTGATTATAGTAATGCATCCTATATGAAGTAGTCATGGTTAGGCCATGCATGGTATGTTTGAATGCATAGTATTCCTAAATCAATGCAAGGTAGAATTGAATGTATATGCATTGAATGGATTCATATGAAGGGTGTGAGTGACTGATTGCATAAGTATAGGTGCAAATGTTGTGATGTATTGCATGAATGCCTTGAGATGAATGCATGTGATATTATGAATAACTAATGGCTGAAATGATGAATATATGACAATTCAGGAACCATTTCAAAAGCTGTTATGAATGCAGGATAGTAAGTGCATAATGAGGATAGTCAGGATCAGTTGGCTGCCAGAAATGCTCTATGGAAGAGCAAGGTGGTACAAATGATATGCTTGTGAAGTAAGGAGTATCTAAACATTTCATTTAATTGCATGAATGATGTGACTATGCCTTGAAAATGTTAGTATGATGATGATTGCAAGAAGTAAATGAGTTTTGGTAATATTGATGTGATTAACAGCTGGAAGTATTTGAATTTTATAAATTCTGAAAATGCTTCAGTGATGGTTGTAGTAATGAAAATGTTATATGCATCCAGACTTACCAAGTGTTTGGTTGATTGAAGCTCGGGTTTAAGGTAGATTATTTAGAGCATGGCAATGAAAGTAAGACCATGACAAATGCCGGAATCTACCATATGAAAGAGCCAAACCTTATGAGAAGAGTCTCATGGTTGTGCAAATAGTTGGTATGCATAATGGGTTGTTAAATTTGAATTGTGAATTTCGTATTTAAGAAATTGTTGATGACTACTAATCACTATTGTCTTGCATAAGATGTGTCAGGAGGACGCATTGTAAGTGGGTATTCATATTGTGCTAGTAAGCATAAAATTATAATGGGCATAGTAGTGCTGCTTACAAGAGACCCATAAATGAGGATCACCTCATTGCTAAGCAAACTAATTTCTGTAGTAGACAGAATTGAAAATTCTTATTGAATTTAATTACTAATGTAATTGCTTGGTTATGTAACAATCAATTTGGATTGTATTATCAGATAATGATTGACTGTTTGGATAATTGATGAATGTGCCAATGGTAAACACTGCAGGAAGATCATGTGTGATGGCCTGCAAGAGCCAAACTTCATGGGAAGGTTTTCCCTTATTTTGGAAATGGGTTTCGGGTGAAACTCCATTAGACATTTTGGAAATGTCTCATCTGCACTACATGTTTGGTAAGCAACATGACTGAGATGGTATAGACTATATCGGTAAGACATGTGTGGATATGAACTATAAAAAGGAGTTGGGATGGCTAACCGAGGGGCTATCAACTCGGAGAAGGGAGCCCCCATTTCTCCTTAACAAAGGCATATTGCATTGGCAAATGGATAAGTGTTCTGTGACCCTTGCTAATAATATGCATGTCAATTATTAAAATTCCATATGCAAAACATGTTTTGATTTTATTTCCATGCTGACCGATTGCTTGAGTCTGAATAGGGCCTACATGGCACACACCGGAAAAGAGTGCACACTTTTTTGATGTTGGATCATGAAAGGGTTTTCAATATTGATTACACCCTAGGGAGTGGACGCACTCCTGGTGTCTCAATACTTGATAGTGAATGATATGAAATATGGTTACGGTTTTAGAGAAATAACGCTAATGAGTTTGATTATATTGCTTGTGTTGACAGGCTAAATAGATGCAGTTGGGTGTTGCACCCTAAAGGTAAAAGGTAAAAGGTAAATGGTTGTTGTGAGGGGTTGCGGAGTAAGGGTTATTGTTGATATAAGTATATGTTGGTATAAGTGTATGTTGGGCTGTTATATGCCTGAGGATCCATAGTAGATCCTAGACCTGGAAATGGTCGTGGTAAAGTTCCAAGCCCAATAGACATGAGGATGTACTGGCTGGACATTAATTATTTGATGTTGTGGAGCATCCTGCATGCTGACCTAACATCCAAGTCCATAGGCGATCCCAAGGCTTGCAAAGTGATCCCAAGGCTTGCAAAGCGAAGCAGGATCCTATGGACCAACGAGGAAATGCACAATACAGATAAGTATTGGGTCATTTTGCTTATGAATGTACATGTGTATATGATTTGGTTATGATGTTTTAAGCTCTTGTTCTAGAGATAAAATCGATGATAATAAACTAAACATGTGAATCTATTAAATGTTTGGATATAGGTATCGCTGGGAGCGAGGAATATGAGAGCATCCTAAGGGTGCATGTCGACATATGACTATCCTAGAGAGCTCGGAACGAGCGGTAATGGAAAAGGTGCTAGTAAGACTGTGGAGGTCCTAGCAGCCGAGACAAACCATGTGGAGAGACTCCATGGATTAGAGGTCTGGAATAGGCCAAAGACACTAAGTGTCATGACCAAGAGGGATTGGTCCAGCATTCATGGTGAAGTGAAAGAGGCTGAGAGCATGAAAAGCCACAGCGGTGGTGTGGGTTCCAGGATGGAACAAAACAAAGAGGGGAAAAACTCTTGCTGCTATCTCTTTCCCTTTTTAATTATATATATATATATATATATATATATATATATAGATATAGATATGCATTGTGAAAAACAAAAGATTGTTGAATGCATGTACGATTGAAAATGGAATGTGTGTATTTGCTAAAAGTAAATTATGAATGCTGGAATAATTAATTCCTTGCCCAAGAATGGACATGAATGAGCTTGTGTGCCTGTTGGGAAGGCATGAAAAATATGAAAGTCTCCTTGATGAGGCTTGGACTGTCATGCCGATTGGGTAATTAACTACTTGATTTTAATGTTTATATTATGCTTTGTCTGACAGAATTTCAATGGTGCATTTCATAGGTGAGAAAAGTGAAACTCAATAGTGCACATTGATCACGGCAGCAGTTCAAAAGTTGTTGGACTTGGCTGGAAGTCTCCTTCAAATGATTTCCAAGACCCAAGAAAATCTTGGGGAGATGCTCAAGATACAGAAAAGGCGGAATGAAATGAACCACCATATTTTGCAAGACTCTATTGGTTTGCAAAGGGAGGTGAAAAGCCTTCTGGGAGCAATCGGAAAAGGAAAGGAAGGTGGATTAGTGACGGGACATTCGTCCAAGCGACTCGATAAGAAATGGTCCAGGCATGAAGACTCAAAGGAAATTGAGGAGGTAAAGATGAAGCAGCCAGTGAAATGCTGGGAATGCGGAGGACATCATTTATGCCGGGACTGCCCAATGAGGGAGCATGATGAGGGCAACATTCGCAAAGTTCCTAGGATTTGGGATAAGCTGAGAGCTAAGAACCAGTAGGACAAATTCGTGGAAGCCAAGGGGTTTGGTCTTGCGCGTTCATAGTGAATAATTGAACGTGGGACATATGTGCAAAATTTTGAAATTTTGATGTGCAATTGTATATGTATTGTATATGTATTCCTATGTATTGGAACACCGAGGATGATGTTATTCCAAGGGCGAAGGGAATGTAACACCCCGATTTTGACCCCGTTTGCATGATGTATATAGTGTAATTAATCGTGGTGAGGAGCTAAAGGAAAAAGCCCCACCATCGATTTGGTTGTGTATGTTTCAGTAATGGGGATAGTTGCCGATGGTATATCGTGCTATCCGACACATTATAATTCGGCATCATGTAAACATGCACATCAATTAAAATAAACCCGCAACCAGCTACGGCAGTGCAACGTTAAAATGAAAAGGGCATGATTCCAAAGGATAAGGGTGGGGGATGTCAAACCTTGGTCTATGGGGGGGAAATCCATGTGTTACCACCTTGTTTGATTTGTCATCTTCCCTTGTCTCATCCAACCTCTTTAATGTTTTGTGGAGTAGTTGAGGTAGTCATTGCTGAGTAGTGGTGGCTGTGGCAGGACTGTCAGTCCTTGCCCACGTGCCCACTCCACCAGCAGACTCTCCTCTTCACATCGCGTGGGGCAGAAGAAACATTCAATCCACTCCCTCCACTGCTAAGGCATTCTCGCCATTGTCTGTTCATCCTCACGCAGAATCGTTGTCTATTCATCCTCATGCAGAAGCAGAATTATTGCTCATTTCTCACACAGAGATGGTTCGGCTTCCTCACGTGCACCGTTTGGGGGATTCTTCATCGACTGATCACCCTCACATAAAGAGTCATTCTCTCTCCCCTTCTTATTGTAGCTAGGGTTTTCACCCTAGCTTGTGCTGATGAGCACCTACTAAGGAATCTGGAATCCTTAGTAGCAGTTCAATGATGTGTATGAAAATAAAGATAAACTGAAACAAAAGATTAATCTAAATATGTTCTTGAAGCTAAAGCAGTTAAAAGTAAATAATATGAAGCAAAAACAGTAAAGAAATGAATAATGGTTTTTATTGATGTTACCTCCAATGAGGAAGTTGATGGAGTCCGTTGCGCTGGTCCGATGTCGGTGGCTTCGAGCTCCAAGCTGCTTTTTTTCCTTTTCCGGTGGTGGAAATGGGCCAAAAGAGTTCTCAATGGTGAAAATAGCTTGATGGTAAGCTAGGTTTTCGAGAATAATTTCGGCAGAGGCAGGATGCTTATGACTGTGGATGATGAAATGAGGGGTATCCACCACTTATTTATAGTTTTTTAGTGGTGGAGTGCTGGCCCATGGTTTTGGAAACCATATGGTTTAGGGCAGCTTGTTTAGGGTTTTTTCCTCCTTTTCCTCATTATTTTATATTTTTTCTTCCCTTTTGGGGATTTTGCTATTTTAGAGGAATTTTGGACATTTTTGGAGGAAAAAGGGGTTTTTTGGCCTTTTGGAGGCATTTGAGGCCTTTTGGAGGCTTTTTATATGGTTTTATGGCCTTTTAGAGGCATTTTAGGCCTTTTGGAGGCTTTTAGTGGGATTTTCAGGGAAATATGGTAGGCAAATGGACAAATGAGCCATGTAGTGGGGTAGATGAGGTAGTTAACCATTTTTGGGTGTTAACAGATTGCCCCCTGATGTGCGAGGGCAGGAGCTCATCGTATGGCCGATGGACATCATGAGTCATATTTGGTTTGTGTTGGGGTGTGGAGAAGAGAAGGAAGCAACTGAAGTCCGGGACACCGATCTCGAACCACCTGCAAGGACTGAAAAGTACATAACCTCAATAATGGATGAGGGATCATCTGAGAAGATGGACGAGGCGGGCATTCCCATGCTCGTATCAGAATATAACATAGCAATATAAATGGTCCTCAAATTCTGGATGAGGAAAAATCTCAATATATGGACGAGGCGGGCATTCCCATGCTCGTATCAAGATATATAAAAATAATTGTGTGAGGCCCAAAATGAAGGACCTGTAGTAGATAAGCACTGTGCATATCATGAGGGTCCGGCAGGGACACAAATCTGGATCATACTGCTGAGCTGATCATGTCTGAGCTGACAAACTGATACACTGGAATGGCAGCAGTGCTACTGAATGGGGTTCTGAAGGAACTGATACGCTGCTGGATCAGAGTGAGAAGGGTCACACTCGTAATGGTACACTGATCTGGAACTGAACTGGGTACTCAAAGAAGCATAGAACTGAATGGCTTCCGAATACAATCGCCAACGCAGCCCGGACATCCACGGGAACATATAACTGGCGTTCCGAAGTGACTCACCAATGTGCTAGAGTCGGGGGAAATCCAGGGTCTTCGACACAGAATGGAAAGGGTATATATCCTGCGCGAGTCTCAACGATGCGAATAAGGTGCTGAAGTCGAACATGTGAGAAACAACCATTCGGAGAGGCAATAATGATTCCTCCCAAAATGGTCCATAGGCACTCACCATAGATGGTGATGGATCCAAGGCGCAGGAGCCTCTAGGTCTATCCTCTGGAAGAGAGGAGTTGTCGTCGACAGAGGGAGACTTGCCACTATCAAGGCAATGATGTTTCCTTGACAGGAGCGCGAGGTGCAAAACCGAACTGTAATAGTACTGATGGTAAGAGTGATAAACTGGTGGGACTAACTGGGCAAGTAGAGTGGGTGGACTCAAACTTCCTTTGTTCAGAGTATGATG
>LPNX010147762.1:63502-76765 GCA_001517045.1 Pseudotsuga menziesii
GCTACTCAATGACCATAACAATGTAGAAAAAACTTTGAAAACTTGTACCATGCAAAATTTTTTATTTTTTTATTTTTTTGAAATAAATGCTAAAAATTTTCTAAACAATTCTGTAAACAAGGAACAGAAATGGCTGTAGGGCTGCAAGTGGTACAAGTGGCTGTGCAGGTGCAGGAAAAATGGAGGCAAAGTGGCTGGGTTTCGGCATGGAAACAAGGGCAAAAACAGTTCGTGGACCGCGGGTATGGGGCGGACTCGCGCGGTCGGACCGCGGGTTTGAAGGCAACAGTCGCGCGCAGATCGCGGGTTTAGTAAAAACAGGCGCGGTCTAGGTCGCGGGATTCGGGCTGACAGCGGCGGTCGGAGCACGACTGTGTTATGAACAGGCGCGGTCGGATCGCGACTGTGGGCTGAAAAAACGCGGTCGAGTCGCGATTGTGGGCTGAAAAAACGTGGTCGAGGCGCAGGAAAATGGCTGACACCGGCGGGCTGGTCGCAGGTTAGGGCCTGAAATGCGCGGTCGGGCCGCGGCTGCGGAAGAAAAAAGCGCGGTTTCTGGCGGCCGAAATCGACAACCGAAAGTGCAGTACGAAAAAATAAAAATAAAATTAAAAAGAGACAACGGAGTCACCAAACTGTAGCTAGGGTTTTCACCCTAGCTTGTGCTGATGAGCACCTACTAAGGAATCTGGAATCCTTAGTAGCAGTTCAATGATGTGTATGAAAATAAAGATAAACTGAAACAAAAGATTAATCTAAATATGTTCTTGAAGCTAAAGCAGTTAAAAGTAAATAATATGAAGCAAAAACAGTAAAGAAATGAATAATGGTTTTTATTGATGTTATCTTCAATGAGGAAGTTGATGGAGTCCGTTGCGCTGGTCCGATGTCGGTGGCTTCGAGCTCCAAGCTGCTTTTTTTCCTTTTCCGGTGGTGGAAATGGGCCAAAAGAGTTCTCAATGGTGAAAATAGCTTGATGGTAAGCTAGGGTTTCGAGAATAATTTCGGCAGAGGCAGGATGCTTATGACTGTGGATGATGAAATGAGGGGTCTCCACCACTTATTTATAGTTTTTTAGTGGTGGAGTGTTGGCCCATGGTTTTGGAAACCATATGGTTTAGGGCAGCTTGTTTAGGGTTTTTTCCTCCTTTTCCTCATTATTTTATATTTTTTCTTCCCTTTTGGGGATTTTGCTATTTTAGAGGAATTTTGGACATTTTTGGAGGAAAAAGGGGTTTTTTGGCCTTTTGGAGGCATTTGAGGCCTTTTGGAGGCTTTTTAGATGGTTTTATGGCCTTTTAGAGGCATTTTAGGCCTTTTGCAGGCTTTTAGTGGGATTTTCAGGGAAATATGGTAGGCAAATGGACAAATGAGCCATGTAGTGGGGTAGATGAGGTAGTTAACCATTTTTGGATGTTAACACTTATGCACAGGATTTATGCGTTGGTTTTCCTCATGCAGGGAATGGGTGAAATCCTGGCTGTCACTCAGGATTTTCGGGTGCAGGAGCCATTCACGCTCGGGGCTGTGTGCCTGTGTGTCCCATATCAGTTTCGGTGGTATGTATATGTCTCCTTATCGATTATGGCCATGTATGCTATCTGATGTGGTCTGCATTTGTGTTTTCCTCTGTCCATGCTGGGAATTTGGCTTCTCCTCTATTTTGGGACTGTGTAAGGTCGCCATAGTTTTCATTGTGCATTGGGCTGTCGATTTGCCCTAGTTTTGGGTTGCTTCTTGGATGCTAAGGCTATGTACGTCTTTTGGGTGTTGTGCTGAGTTGTTTTGGCCATGCTAGGGCCAAGAACAAATTTGAGTTGTCTTGAGGACTTGAGTTGTTTCACATGTTGGTTGGGATTGGCACCTAGTTGTCTTTGCCTTCTTCACAGAGCTCTGAAAGCATTGTTTTGCTGCGGTATGTAGTGGTTGGTCTTCGGACTGTTGAGAGTGGGATTAGAGGCTGTGTATGGATGAGAAGACTGGTGTTGAGGCAACCAGCTTGACATTTAGCCTGTCCTAGCTCCTTGATGACTTGGTAGGACCCTGCTATGTGGGTTTTGCTAATTGGCAAACCTTGGCTATGTGTAAGCCTGTGTTGACCCTTATTCCTTGAGGAATCATGCCCAGCTCAGGGGTGGCAGTGTTGCTGAGAGATTGATGAGCACGTTGGCCTATGGTTGGGTGGAATGTTGCAGCGACGTAGCTAGTTGCAGGAGAGTTCTTCATTAAAAGATAAGTACTCATGACTATTTTATCTTTGCAATTATATCTACTGTTTCATGAATTATGATGAACATGTGGAATGTTGGAATGTATATGTTTGCTTCCACTGTATGTTGAGTAACTATGCATCCTTGTATGATGGATTATGCATCTTAGTATGCATCCTGTTAAGCTTGTTTTAATTTCAGCATTGATGTCTGTTCGTGTTCATGGGGCTGTTTGCCCATTTGTGTGGTGTGGGTAGCGTCCTCTTCACCGGTCGGAGGGCTGGGGACGTTACAACTCTAACAAGTTTGTTCTTCCCCCATGAATCCGTTTTTCTAGCAACTGTTGATCTTTAGTCCCTTCCAACTTTTTCATCCAGGAGTTTCTTCAGAATTTGGGCCACTGATTCTACAAAATTCTCATGTGTCTCTATAAAGAATCTTGCTTTTGCTTGTGCGGTCATTAATCTGTTTCTTCGTGCGTAATTCTGCAAATAATTTGCAACTTTACGTTCCCACTAGTCCTTAATCTCCAGTTCTGATATCATCTATTTGCATACATTTCAGACATGTACTACCGGCAATAGAACCAATGTTGTAATCTCACGGATCACCTAAGGTTACCAATAATACGTACCAAAACATAACAGAGACAAGAGATAAGACAAGTAGAGGAAATAACAGATTATATTAACATGAGTGGGTCCATACAATACATAGAACTGAACCAAGTTCTCATCTGGCTCAACAACCTAATATATATGATTTACAAATAGTTACAAAATAACTACCTGTCTGTTTGGTGAACCGACATGACCTTAGGTGGCTGACCTAATATCTAGTTTAGTCGGCCAACTGACTTAGTCAACTGATCGACTAAGTCGGCTATCATTCAAGTCGGCATACCAACTTGCTCCTCTAACAGTCAGCAAAACATTATTTAACTCTTCTTGTGTATTTAAAATGAGTTTGTTATATTCCTTAAATCGTTTTAGTTGTTCCCTTAAATCTTTTAGTATTTGTAGGAGTTTAGATCAGTTAGCATTCTTACTTTCATTCAAATTTACCTAGATTTCACCATCTCTAATGTTACCTTCTTCATTGTATACAGGATCCTTAAGACTTGGTTATTCTTCAGTAGACATTCCCACATACACCATGATTTCTTCCAAACAAGGTTATTCTTCTCTTCGTGTCTACAAAGAGAATCAAACAAAAAAAAAAAATTAGTTTTGGTTTTATCGGTGTGAGTGTTTAGGATTGTTAGGCCCAAGTGCTGTAACCATGTTCTAATTCCATTTTGTCACATACCTCTTATTTTCATAAATAAATAAATAAATTTCGTTTATGGTTTGGGTGTGTGCAAGAAGTTGAGGGACCTTTTAGATGCAATCCTAGTTTTCAAAAACAAGATCATGTTACCAAAAAATACATCAACCCGATCCTGACATGTCATGGAACATCTAGGATAGGAAGCCATATTGTGTACGCGTTATATAACTTCAAAACGCGCTCGCGTTATGTAGTTATAAAACGCATACGCGATTTGTAAATCATAAAAAAAAAATTAAATACATAGGCCCGAAACCCAATTTAAATCTCAATTTATTTATAAATCTCAATTTATTTATATATTTTCTAATTAAATTATACTTAACATGTTATAATAAATCAATCAACCATTACATCATAAAACCCCACTCAACAATAAGCTAATCCAAATAAAGTTGTTTTAGTTTATATTTTTTTATGGATGGATAATTGATAATGATTAAATAATAATAAAAAGGAAATGGACCTATAAGTTACATTTCAAAGGATGATGATGATGTTGATGATGATGAGGATGATGATGATGATGTTGATGGTGATGATGATGAGGATGATGGTGATGATGAATGATGATGATGATGATGAAGGTGATGATGATGAGGATGATGGTGATGATGAATGATGATGATGATGATGAAGGTGATGATGATGATGAGGATGATGATGATGATGTTCATGATGTTGATGGTGATGATATTGATGAAGATGATGTTCATGATGATGATGATGAGGAGGATGATGATGATGATGTTCAATATGGTGATGATGATGGTGATGATGAGGGTGAAGATGATGATCATGTTGATGATGATGATGATGATGAAGGTGATGATGAGGATGAGGATGACAATGACGATGAGGATGTTCATGATGTTGACAGTGATGAGGATGATGAGGATGATGATGATGATGAAGGTGATGATGATGATGATGTTCATGATGTTGATGGTGATGATGATGATGATGGTGATGATGATGATCATGTTGATCATGTTGATGATGATGATGATGATGAAGGTGATGATGATGATGATGAGGATGAGGATGATGATGAGGATGATGATGATGACGTTCATGATGTTGACGGTGATGATGATGATGAGGATGATGATGATGATGAGGATGAGGATGATGATGTTCATGATGTTGATGGTGATGATGATGATGAGGATGATAATGATGTTCATGATGTTCATGATGTTCATGATGAGGATGTTGATGATGAGGATGATGATGAGGATGATGATGATGATGTTCACAATGTTGATGGTGATGATGAATGATGACGATGATGAAGGTGATGATGATGACGAGGATGATGATGATGATGTTCATGATGTTGATGGTGATGATGAGGATGAGGATGATGATGATGTTGATGATGTTGATGATGAGGATGACGATGAGGACGACGATGATGATGTTGATGGCGATGATGATGAGGATGATGGTGATGATGGTGATGATGAATGATGATGAATGATGATGATGAGGATGAGGATGACGAAGGTGATGATGATGATGAGGATGATGATGATGATGTTCATGATGTTGATGGTGAGGATGATGATGATGATGATGTTCATGATGATGATGATGATGATGTTGATGATGTTGATGGTGATGATGATGATCATGTCGATGATGGTGATGATGATGATGATGATGAAGGTGATGATGATGATGAGGATGATGATGATGATGATGTTCATGATGTTGATGGTGATGATGATGATGATGATGATGTTCATGATGTTGATGATGATGATGATGATGTTGATGATGTTGATGGTGATGATGATGATCATGTTGATGATGGTGATGATGATGATGATGATGAAGGTGATGACGATGATGAGGATGATGATGATGATGATGATTATGAGGATAAGGATGATGAATGATGATGATGTTGATGATGTTGCTGGAGATGATGATGATGATGATGATGATGATGTTCATGATGTTGATGGTGATGATGATGAGGATGATGATGACGATGTTCATGATGTTGATGGTGATGATGATGATGATGGCAATGATGGCAATGGTGATCATGATGATGATGACGATGGTGATGATGAAGGTGATGATGGTGATGATGATGATGATGATGATGAAGATGATGGTGATGATGATGAGGAGGATGATGATGATGATGATGATGATGTTCATGATGTTGATGGTGATGATTATGATAAGGATGATAAAGGTGATGATGATGACAATGTTGATGATGGTGATAATGTTAATGACGATGATGACGGCAATGATGGCAATGGTGATGATGATGATGACGATGGTGATGATGAAGGTGATGATGGTGAAGATGAGGATGATGAAGATGAACATGGTGAAGATGAGGATGATGATGATGATGTTCACAATGTTGATGGTGATGATGAATGATGATGATGATGATGATGACGATGATGAACGTGATGATGATGATGAGGATGATGAGGATGATGTTCATGATGTTGATGGTGATGATGATGATGAGGATGATGAGGATGTTCATGATGTTGATGATGAGGATGATGATGATGATGTTGATGGTGATGATGATGGTGATGATGGTGATGATGAATGATGATGAATGATGATGATGATGATGAGGATGACAAAGGTGATGATGATGATGAGGATGATGTTCATGATGTTCATGATGTTGATGGTGATGATGATGATGATGATGATGTTCATGATGTTGATGATGTTGATGGTGATGATGATGATCATGTTGATGATGGTGATGATGATGATGATGATGAAGGTGATGATGATGATGATGAGGAGGAGGAGGATGATGATGATGATGTTGATGATGTTGATGGTGATGATTATGATAAGGATGATGAAGGTGATGATGATGGTGATGATGATGACAATGACGACGATGGTGATAATGTTGATGATGATGATGATGGCAATGATGGCAATGGTGATGATGATGATGACGATGGTGATGATGAAGGTGGTGATGGTGAAGATGAGGATGATGAATATGAACATGGTGAAGATGAGGATGATGATGATGATGTTCACAATGTTGATGGTGATGATGAATGATGATGATGATGATGACGATGATGAAGGTGATGATGATGATGAGGATGGTGATGATGATGTACATGATGTTGATGGTGATGATGATGATGAGGATGATGATGATGTTGATGATGTTGATGATGAGGATGATGATGATGATGTTGATGGTGATGGTAATGAGGATGATGGTGATGATGGTGATGATGAATGATGATGAATGATGATGATGAGGATGAGGATGACGAAGGTGATGATGATGATGAGGATGATGATGATGAGGATGATGGTGATGATGGTGATGATGAATGATGATGAATGATGATGATGAGGATGAGGATGACGAAGGTGATGATGATGATGAGGATGATGATGATGATGTTGATGGCGATGATGATGATGTTGATGATGTTGATGATGATGATGATGATGTTGATGATGTTGATGGTGATCATGATGATCATGTTGATGATGGTGATGATGATGATGATGATGAAGGTGATGATGATGATGAGGATGATGATGATGATGTTCATGATGTTGATAGTGATGATGATGATGATGATGATGTTCATGATGTTGATGATGATGATGATGACGTTGATGATATTGATGGTGATGATGATGATCATGTTGATGATGGTGATGATGATGATGATGATGATGAAGGTGATGATGATGATGAGGACGAGGATGATGATGATGATTATGAGGATGAGGATGATGAATGATGATGATGTTGATGATGTTGATGGTGATGATGATGATGGTGATGATGATGAGGATGAGGATGAGGATGATGATGATGATCTTCATGATGTTGATGGTGATGATGATGATGATGGCAATGATGGCAATGGTCATCATGATGATGACGACGATGGTGATGATGAAGGTGATGATGGTGATGATGATGATGATGATGAAGATGATGGTGATGATGATGATGATGATGAGGATGATGATGATGATGTTCATGATGTTGATGGTGATGATTATGATAAGGATGATGAAGGTGATGATGATGACAATGACAACGTTGGTGATAATGTTGATGATGATGATGATGGAAATGATGGCAATGGTGATGATGATGATGACGATGGTGATGATGAAGGTGATGATGGTGAAGATGAGGATGATGAAGATGATATTGATGATCATGGCAATGTTGATGATGATGATGATGGTGATGATGATGTTGATGATGAGAAAGGTGATGATGATGAGGAGGAGGAGGATGATGATGATGACAACGATGGTGATGACGATGATGTTCATGATGATGATGATGACGATGGTAATGATGATGTTCATCATGTTGTTGGTGATGATGATGATGGTGGTGGTGATGATGAAGCTGAAGATGATGATGAGGATGAGGATGGTGAGGATGAGGATGATGATAATGATGATGGCAATGGGTGTGATGATGATGGTGATGATGAATGATGATGATGATGATGACGATGATGAAGGTGATGATGATGAGGAGGATGATGATGATGATGTTCATGATGTTGATGGTGATGATGATGATGAGGATGATGATGAAGATGATGTTGATGATGACGATGAGGATGATGATGATCATGATGATGTTCATGATGTTGATGGTGATGATTATGATAAGGATGATGAAGGTGATGATGATGGTGGTGATGATGACAATGACGACGATGGTGATAATGTTGATGATGATGATGATGGCAATGATGGCAATGGTAATGATGATGATGACGATGGTGATGATGAAGGCGATGATGGTGAAGATGAGGATGATGAAGATGAACATGGTGAAGATGAGGATGATGATGATGATGTCCACAATGTTGATGGTGATGATGAATGATGATGATGATGATGTTGATGACGATGAAGGTGATGATGATGATGAGGATGGTGATGATGATGTTCATGATGTTGATGGTGGTGATGATGATGAGGATGATGATGATGTTGATGATGTTGATGATATTGATGATGAGGATGATGATGATGATGTTGATGGTGATGATGATGAGGATGATGGTGATGATGGTGATGATGAATGATGATGATGATGATGAGGATGACGAAGGTGATGATGATGATGAGGATGATGATGATGATGATGATGATGTTGATGATGATGATGATGATGTTGATGATCATGTTGATGATGGTGATGATGATGATGATGATGAAGGTGATGATGATGATGAGGATGATGATGATGATGTTCATGATGTTGATGATGATGATGATGATGATGATGATGATGTTCATGATGTTGATGATGATGATGATGATGATGTTGATGATGTTGATGGTGTTGATGATGATCTTGTTGATGATGGTGATGATGATGATGATGATGAAGGCGATGATGATGATGGGGATGAGGATGAGGATGATGATTATGAGGATGAGGATGATGAATGATGATGATGATGATGATGATGATGATGTTCATGATGTTGATGGTGATGATGATGAGGATGATGATGAGGATGATAATGATGATGTTCATGATGTTGATGGTGATGATGATGATGATGGCAATGGTGATCATGATGACGATGACGATGGTGATGATGAAGGTGATGATGGTGATGATGATGATGATGATGAAGATGATAGTGATGATGATGATGAGGATGAGGATGATGATGATGATGTTCATGATCTTGATGGTGATGATGATGACAATGATGACGATGGTGATAATGTTGTTGATGATGATGATGGCAATGATGGCAATGGTGATGATGATGATGACGATGGTGATGATGAAGGTGATGATGGTGAAGATGAGGATGATGAAGATGAACATGATGAAGATGATAATGATGATCATGGCGATGTTGATGATGATGATGATGGTGATAATGATGTTGATGACGAGGAAGGTGATGATGAGGAGGAGGAGGATGATGATGATGACAACGATGGTGATGACAATGATGTTCATGATGATGATGACGACGATGGTGATGATGATGTTCATGATGTTGATGGTGATGATGATGTTCATGTTGTTGATGATGATGATGATGATGGTGATGATGAAGCTAAAGATGACGATGAGGATGGGGATAATGAGGATGAGGATGAGGATAATGATGATGGCAATGGGGGTGATGATGATGGTGATGATGAATGATTATGATGATGATGACGATGATGAAGGTGATGATGATGATGAGGATGATGATGATGATGTTCATGATGTTGATGGTGATGATGATGATGAGGATGATGAGGATGATGATGATGTTCATGATGTTCATGATGTTGATGATGAGGATGACGACGATGATGATGATGATGATGATGATGTTGATGGTGATGATGATGAGGATGGTGGTGATGATGAATAAGGATGAATGATGATGATGATGATGAAGGTGATGATGATGATGAGGATGATGATGATGATGTTCATGATGTTGATGGTGATGGTGATGATGATGATGATGTTAATGATGATGATGATGATGATGATGATGATGTTGATGATGTTGATGGTGATGATGATGATCATGTTGATGATGGTGATGATGATGATGATGAGGATGATGATGATGATGAAGATGAACATGATGAAGATGATAATGATCATTATGGCAATGTTGTTGATGATGATGATGGTGATGATGATGTTGATGATGAGGAAGGTGATGATGATGAGGAGGATGATGATGATGATGATGACAACGATGGTGATGACGATGATGTTCGTGATGATGATGATGACGATGGTGATGATGATGTTTATGATGTTGATGGTGATGATGATGATCATGTTGATGATGATGATGATGATGATGGTGATGATGAAGCTGAAGATGATTAAGAGGATGAGGATGATGATAATGATGATGGCGATGGGGATGATGATGATGATGAGGAAGGTGATGATGATGATGACGATGAAGATGAATATGAAGATAATGAAGATGATGATCATGTTGTTGATGATGATGACGATGACAATGGTGATGATGATGAAGATGATGAGGAAGGTGATGATGATGTTCATGATGTTGATGGTGATGATGATGATCATGAAGTTGAAGATTATGATCATGTTAATGATGATGATGATGATGATGATGAAGTTGAAGATGATGATGAACGTTATTTTTGGTTTTACAAAATGCGCACGCGATTTGTCTGTACATAATGCACACATGTTTTGTTTCTATATAACGTGCACGCATTCTGTTCAGTTAAATCGCACTCGCGTATTGTTTAAATTCAAAATTTATTCCCTCCAAATGATAAGGCTGAGCCTCCACCCATGCTTTCGTGGAATTCCTATGCCTATGTGTCTGCATTGTACTTTGCTTCAAATTCAACATGCCTATGCCTTGGAGTATGATCAACCATGTCTAATTCAACATTATATCCAAATTTTCAATATGCTCGTGTGTAGCGGTTCATCTGATTATGTGCACACCTCCATTTTTTATGAGATTTTAGAAACAGATATGGTTTTTTTTGCAGATTCTAAATATGTAAATTTTAACAAGAATACATATTTTTTCTATTTTTTTCTTATTTATCTTCTATCATCACTCCTCAACTCAAAAAACACACTGGTAGTGTTTCGTCCATATCTCTTTCGTTTCTCAACCATTTAAAAAAAAAATTGTATGGTGCACTAAAGAACACCAATCTCTACATGTTATAAAAAACCCATTTCCAAATAATTGCATTAAGACATTCAAACGCTGCACCCACAAATGATGTAATGTTTTCGAGGCTTAATCTCTTAGATAATTAAAAATAAAAATAAAAATATTATTTTTATTATTGGAAAAATAGTCGTGCACTAGTCCTATATGTTCTCTATATGTATACCGATTTTCGTAATTTTATTCCATCGTTTAGACACTCAGACGTTGCACCCACAAAAACATATACCTTATAATTTGTCACAAAAATAAAAAGTGCCCGTTAAAATTTATCTAACTTTATATAGTTAACAACATTTTCAATAGAAAAAATATATATATTTGGAAAGGTCATTCAATTTCCTACATTTTTTGTTTTTTACTAATCGCAAGATTCATTGTGTAAGTGTCTCAAAATATCCATGCAAGTTGATGGATGTCTATTTTTTCAGTTTTGTATTGCATCTAACGCGCCAAAAGAGACCCTCAACTTCTTGCACACACCCATATTTTTTAGGTTTCTATAATTTTTTTATTTCTGAGAGTGGCTTTTGGTCTAAGAAATCATGATTATAGGTATTTAAGCTACACCAACCCTAATACAAACCTTAAGTGGTTGGATTTTGGGTGTCTCCCCCCAACTAGCTCAGCCCTAAGGAGGAGGACATGGATCCACTCATGTCTCCATGAGTCACCAGATCATCACTACCTCAAGGTGCCCCATGGCTCTATGTTCACCCCTCATTGGAATTGAACCTTGTTGAGTTGTGGAAAATTTCTTCCTTTAAGCTTGAATCTCTATATTCAACAAAATGTTATTATTTACTTTTATAAACCAATTTTATTTTACAATTTTGTAAAATTTTAATATATAATTTTAAAATACATATACTTTTTTAACTAATAATATAATATCAAGTTTGCAAAGTTGTTGTCTTAGATTTCCTAAAACCTCCTTAAAAAATTTAAACGATTATAATAGATGATATTTCAAACCAAAAAATTATTTTAAAATAACATCTTAATCTTACATTATTATTTTTTATTGGTTGATTTATTTGCAATAACATTTTAATTTTGAATTATTATTTTTTAGTAGTTAATTTATTAGCGTTAGATCCTAATTTTCCTAATTTTGAATTATCATTTTTATTATTTAATTTATAAGCAATTATATGTTAAAATATATAAATTTTATGAATATCTTTGATATTTTATTATTAATTTAATTTATTACAATTACTGTTAATATATTTTATATAATTAAAAGACTAATTAATAAAAAAATTTAAAGAAAATTTAAAAAATATTTAAACTAATAACTTATAAAACCGAACAAAGTCAATAACAAAATCAAGGCGGGGGCCTTATTATGTAATGCATGTTTTTCACCCGGACAACTTATTATGCAATGGCTGTTTTTTAACCCTAAGGGTAGGTGAGATTATATATACATATATTATTTAATAATTCATTTATTATTATTATTATTGAAGAAATTGTAATTCACATAACGCGGACGCATTTTGTTTGTATATAACGCGCATGCATTCTATTCAGTTAAATCGCGCTTCGCGTATTGTTTAAATTAAAAATTTATTCCCTCCAAATGATAAGGATGAGCCTCCACCCATGCTTTCGTGGAATTCCTATGCCTATGTGTCTGCATTGTACTTTGCTTCGGATTCAACATGCCTGTGCCTTGGAGTATGATCAACCATGGCTAATTCAACATTATATCCAAATTTTCAATATGCTTGTGTTTAGTGGTTCGTCTCATTATGCTGCACACCTCCATTTTTTATGAGATTTTAGAAACATATATGGTTTTCTTTGCAAATTCTAAATATATAAATTTTAACAAGAATACATATTTTTTTCTATTTTTTTCTTATTTATCTTCTGTCATTACTCCTCAACTCAAAAAACACACTCGTAGTGTTTCGTCCATATCTCTTTCGTTTCTCAACCATTTAAAAAAAAAATTGTATGGTGCACTAAAGAACACCAATCTC
>LPNX010147762.1:82093-110326 GCA_001517045.1 Pseudotsuga menziesii
ATGAAACAAAATGGACTTTGGGGGTTATATCGGAATGTTATCAAAGCAAATTATTGACATCCTATTATAATAGTAAACCATATGTATTGAATTACCTTCTTAGGCTTATTGTAAGGATTTTTACATAAGGTTATATTCTGGAAGTTTTGGTTAGATTCCATCCATTTAAACAATATAGATGACATGTCCCTATGTGTTTATGAATGAAATATGATGTTTAATATTTTTCAAATAATGTTATGGCGACTAAGGATTTTAAGTATCATAATCATAGACTAAGTATACTTTGATTTTCAATACTATATGAACTTGAATCTTGGAGAGTTTCCACTTATAACCTTCAACTTTAGTGGACTCGTTGCCCAACTCTAGTGTGGCTTTAGATGGACTAACACTCGTTGAATGAATCCTATGGTTGGGAAGAAAGTCGTAGACACGCTTTCAGTCGCGTAATTTTAAAGAATTATCTTTAATAGTTAGCTTTGTTTATGCATTTAATTTATCTATTTTATGAAACTTATCTTGAATTTATGGGATGATATATATATATATATATAGTACTAATACATGTGATGAGTTACATGAATTCGAGTGTTGGCTGCAGAAGCTGTGGAAGCATTGAGATAACTCTCGGTAGGCAGTGTCGAGTAAAACAGTTGTACAAGTGCATACTTTCTAGTTATCTTCTTTTATAATATAATGTGTATCTAAACTTGTTATGGTGTTCTACTAAGGAGACTCTTGTGTCATCTCTCATGGATGTGCTTAGGATAACAAGTAAAAAATAGGGTACCTTGGTATGAAAGGTGTGAACTACGATTAAAAGAAAGGGCTATCATTATCTCATTCAAGATAAGTCTTCCAAGTAATGTGACGTTATTATCTCATTGTATTTTTCAATACTTGTTTCTTATGTAGATTAGTATTAGAGTCATTCTTAATTGTAAAAGAATGGTTATAGTTAACTAAATAAAGGATTTAAATTATTTGATTTGATTTAAATGTACATGTTAAGAAAAAAATTATGGCCACCTAGAGAATCGTTGTAGGCAGTATTTGGGGTATGTTACAAAGCATGGTTACAAACACTTGGGCTTATATGAGCTCATTCGGAGGTAACAAAAATAAGTTAGTCGAAAAGGAAAAGGGACTTCATCTATAATAATGCAAGCTTAAAAATTTCACTACCAAGGATCGACAAGAGGTAATCGGCAAGCCGTCTTTGAATTGCAAGTAAGTTTGTTCTATTTTCTAAAGCATTATAATGGCATAGCATTATCTATATATGAACAATGCATATTTTTTCATTATTATGTCACACTGATTTTTTATTGGTAAATACTAGTTAATGAATATCTCCTTATACTCTACAATTAGAACAAGAATGTAATCATTAAAATGATTAAGAAGGTTAGACTATTGGGTTAAGTATTTAAGAATTAAGATCTTGTAAAGTCATTCTACTTGTGAATGTTTAAAGGTAAAATTCATATGCTAAATTGAGGAACTCAACTAATTCTGTTGACTTGGTAGTTCAAACTAAAATTTTATTAACCTTTCAAGTTTCAATAATCATTTATTTGAATGAGTAGGGTTGATAAATGTTTTTTAATTTATATAACTAATTGAATTTGATTGACCCAATCGTCAGATTTCCAAAGTTGATATTTTGATGGATAAGTTAAGAAATTGCTTGGATATGTTAAAGGAGGAGTCAACATGAAGAACGAATCTAATCAGTGTATTTAATATTCTTTTAGTTATGATGGAAGCATAGTTATGTTAATGTTAAGAATTTTTCGTTAATTACATTACAGGGGTATCAACTAGGAAAAAAATAATATCACATAAGAAGTATAGCCTCGATAGACTAAAGTATGTAGGTTCTTTTTAAATAAAGGAATTAACTTTAATTAGTTTACTTGTAAATTCTACTGGTGTGAGGTTTTCTATGACTAAGAATCTGTCAAGTTATAAAGGAAATTAGTTGGTAGGAGTCTCCTTGTTCCATTCTCGTATATGATTGTATAAGATACATGATTATAAAACCAATGCATTGCATCGGAACACGCTTGCATCGTTGCTTGTCACTTCAACAAAAGGGTAATGGTTATAGTTATTTAAATAGTATACATATGTATTCTAAGTAGTTCATAGGATGCTCATGATAAAATGCATTTTTTTGTTCTATATATTCTTATTCCATAGATCTTTACTATGGATGTTCGGATAATTTGAGTAACTTTTATCAAAGTTATACTTTAATGTGATCAAGATTTATGAGATACAGTTATACATGGATACCTTGACTATCTATTTCATTTTGATATATGGATTTCATGAGATATTGAGTGTAATACTAATATCTTTTATTACAAGTAAACCTATACATTCGCATATGAATGTCATACAAAAAGGATATACGCGGTCACCCTTATAAATGTATATTTTTGTATGTATATGAAGGTATATATATATCGACCACTTTTTGTTATGTACATAGTGTTAGTGTGTACAAAGAAAATAGGTTATCTTAAATTCTTGTAAGTGGTCAAGAAATCTATTGTACCTATTTTATTTATAAACAATGCATGTATATAATTCCCCGGAAATTAATGTGTCAAGAAAATTATATTTATATCTTGTTGAACGAGGACATAAGGATGAAAATAAGGAAACAAAAGAGGATGTTTATTCCATATGAACATGTAGTAAGAAGAGTGTTTTTTTAAACATAGAAAAATGATTTACTTACAAAATTTTATTTTTTGTTACACCAAGTAGTACTAACAAGTGAATTTGGTAGATGGACAATATTATTTGGACTTGTTGAAAGACAAGAGAGTAACATATTATTTATAGTAATAATATGCTAAGAATCTGAATAAATATCAAGGAACTCATGAACATATATATTAAAGCATGAGTAAGAAAACATGTGAACCTATTTGATATTATTTTGTTGCATATTGTAATTATCAAATATGGAAGAAACAATAAATGATTGATGGTTAAAATAGCTTTTCCTCGAGTCAAGTAGGAGGCTCGGTGGAAAATAAATTCTTGGATTCAAGCATGAAGGCTTGAGGGGAAAATAACCTCTCGTGTGAGGGTACACCAAGGGGAAAATTTGAGTATCCATCTCTACTTTGCTAAAGTAACTTTTCTTGGACTCAAGCGGGAGGTTGAGTGGAAAATAAATTCCTTGACTCAATCAAGGAGGGTTGAGGGGAATTATTTAAGAGTCTATGATATCAATGGAAAGACCTAGGCACAAAAGTTTGACATCTGAAAAAGAGGACGTTGTTGATGTTTTTGAAAGAAAAACTTTTGACTAGCAATCAAAAGGGAGAGTAACCTCAAAATTTTTATCCTATAAGTCCAATTGGTGTCAGCAACTTGAAAGAGAGTTCAATGATAAACAAAGAGTTGTTAAAATTAAAAACTCAAGGGAGAGTTTGTTGACCAACAAAAGTGTTGTTGAAAGTTGCTCAAACTTCATAATAAAACACTTATTAATGATTTTCCTAGTAACTAGACTGTTGAAAGTCTTAATGTGTAAATGGTATGAATATTTTAAGTAAGAAAATAAAACTCCCTCAAGGGTGATGATGAATGATAAATTTTAAAAGGTTAGTGTTTGAAATTATGATGCTAACTTGTGAATGAAAAGATTTCTATCTCAAGTTAAGGACTAGTTAAAGCATCTAAGTACTGAAGGTAAAAGACATTCTTCAAAAAGATCAGTAAATATGAATTACTTATGAATTCTTTTGAGGTTAATACTATATTAGGTATTCTTATAATGATAAAAGCATAAACAAAGGCAACAATATGTTTTGGGAATTGTAAATGTTGTGTTGCAGAAAGGACTTGTTGTTTATGTTCCAAGTTAGATTATGAATTAATGACATGTTCAGTAAAAAATTGTTTGGGAAGATCTAGTTTTGTTGCACAAGAGTGCAGGTTACAAAGCATATAAGATTGCAAGAATCGTGAAAGATTGAAGATAATCAAAACAATGAGGGAAAAGAGAACAAAAGATAAACTCAAAAGTGGAACACAAACTTTTGATGAATATGTAACATCGAGAACAATGTTAATTCTAAGGGTGAAAGGATGTAAATCACCCTCAATAGGCGACTCAAAACAACAGAGTGTAACTAAAAAGCATTGTAAGTACTATCCTAGCTTCATCAAATTATAGATGAAATTAATATTGCTAGGAGACTGAAAGAATGCTTGACTAAAATGATGGTTGATGATGAATCCACTAGAGGGAGAGGTGAAAGGCTAGTGTAATCTTGAGAATGTTAGCTTTTGATAACTAGTGGTCATCATGGTACAATGGGGTACCAAATGGAATGCGAGTCATGTTTCTCACTTTTTGGCATGAATCCAATAATGTTCTTACTATTGAAAATGCATTGATCGCATTCAAGGACGAAAGGATTGATATTATCCTTTGAACATTAATCAAGCTAGTGTTAATTATTTTGGTTCATAATATAAACAAACTATTTTTATCATTTTTAAGTTGGTCTTAAAACATACATTATTATTATTATTATTATTAATCAAAAGAAGACATTACCTTAAGCATAAAGGTCTGATAAAACTAGAATTCTCTCTCTCTGTATAGTTGTAGTAGAAGGTAAACACCATCATCATAACATTACTACACATCGGTATACATGGTGAAGAAACAATATATATATTGCACTAAAAGAGACATGGATATATTTATTGGAGTGATTTTCAATATATAGCATTTAAGCATTAGTGGAAATCCAGTCGTATGATCTCTCATTAGAAAGAATCATGGGAGAGGTTTCTTTTTATTAAAACATGTAACTTGTTGAACGCAACTTGTCTCCTTGAAGGATTAGCTTTTCTAACACGTTAGGATTTGCACTAGAGAAGAATTTGAGAGTTTTACAAGCGATATTAAAAGAAGCAATAGGATGCGAGTACAAGAGGACGCCGAGGATATTTTACAATTCGTGATGTCGTTCACATGAAGGATCGCATGTGCTGGCGCTATTGATCAATAAGTGATAATTGCTCCTGGGGAAGAAGAGGACCACAAGTTATGGAATTATAGATAGTTGAAGGATACTAAATCGAATATGGAAAGAAAACGCTGCTAGGGATTAGCGATTGAAATGCTAAACAAGTCTAGTAATTTCTAGTGTTTTAAATCTGATCTTGATTCAAAGCTGGAGAAAAAACCTGTTGGGATTTATGGTTTGATTTATTTATGAGAAATCTAGTAATTTCTAATGTTCAAGTTCCATTTATGATTTAAACCTAGAAATAAATCGTTTTTAGGGATTAGCGATTTGGATCTGGAAGTGTGCCATGTGTGCCTACCTTTGGGATCCAGTATGGCTTCATTTTACATTTTTAAAGTAAAAGAATGTGTGAATGTACACCTATGATTGGATATCTGTATGTTATATGTTTTATGCTTCAGAGTCAAAACCAGAATTTATACATTGATAATGTCAGCGATTAGTTAGATCTGTTTGGTGGATATGAAACGGTTTTCAAACCCAATGTTGAGTGTAAAGATCCATCGCAGGTTTAAGCTGTAGAATCCTGAATCTAAATTTCTTTGGTTGCAGTTTAGAAACATAGATCCATGGTTGGATCACAATATTTAATTAGTTTTATTTGACTTTGTTTTCATACATCCATTGCAGATATGATTTCATGGATTTGTTTTGTCAATGATTTGCCCAAAATTAGAACATGGATTGTTTCCCAACGTTTTGTATAAGTGTTGTAAAGTGTTTTCTTGTTGTAGGTGTTTGGTAAGAGCTTCTAGAGAGTTTTTTTTTTCTGTGTTTTACCTCTGATCGGTATATGAGGTAATCGCACCCAAATGGGGGCCAGCCTCTAAACCTTACCTACATGTTTTGTGAAATATAGGAATATTTGTTCCTTGGTTGTGTTGTAATTGATATCTGAAGCATTTTAAATTACTTGCAATTGTATTTTTTCTAAATCCGTGTTTTTGGATTGTATCGTGTTTTATACTTGTTTTATATATGGGATTTTTATTTACTCCCATTTAGTTTCTTCATGGTTTCGGGTGGTTCCTTGATCTGGTGAAGGTTTGCCTTGGCCCGATTGTATTGATCTAAGATTTTAGCTCAAAACTTGTTCATAAATTTCATTATGCTCCGTAAGCTTTATATGAATTTAAAGGAAGACTTCTTTTGTCTTGTAAATAAAAAGGTTGAACCAACTTTGAAGATTTATGGGTTGATACACAATCATGGACTCCTTTAAAGACAGGTTAGATGCCACATAATACTAGAAAAACATGGAACCTATGACTTGAGGTGAGAATTATGGGTACTTCCCTAACGTATTTGAAGATGAAGTAAAAATACAAAAGATATGTAATTGAATCATATTTCATAATATATAACATTTATGCAGAAAAAATGTGTGTAAATGATTATAGAATTAGTTTCCATGAAATTGGGTTTTCAAAATTTCAGACATCATAACATATATGTTTGTGCGGGTGCAGCAATATATGAGGTAAATCATGTCAATTTTGTATAAAATCTTGCAGACATGTAAAGAAAATATGGGCCTAGTGCAACATTATTTATTCATATTCTTTCATGAATTACTTTTTTTATTATTAATTATTAAAGTCAGAAAAACATGAAATGAAAACATTCTGTGCGGGTGCAACACTTTAGAGGAAAAAAATAATGAAATCCTTGATTTCTTTATATAATATTATAGATATTTCTCTCTTCTAGTGCACCATATAGTTTTCTTGGAAAATGGTGAAGGAAATCAAAAGTTATATAAAAAAAAATCAATGTATCTGTTTTCAAAAACTAACCTGTGTCATTTAGAAAAATAATAATAAAAGATACATTTGAAGGAAAATATTATATATTCAGAATCGTAAGATCGTGATCTACAATATTTTAAATTTTCATAAAAAAACATTGTGTTTATCAAAGCAAAACATGCCATCAAAACTGAGCATATTGATAGAATTCTAAAAGACAAGCAATAGCTTTGGCCCGCTTTGATGTCCTAGCCAATAGGTTTGGTAGTCCGAAGCTAATTCCGAACATAATTCCAAACCTTATTCCTGTCAAGTTTTTAAATTTTTAAAACATGCATATGTGATTCATATCGCATAGGCACTGTATCGCATATGTGATTCATATCGCATATGTGTCATAATGCATATGCGTGTTTGTTTGACTAATTTGGTAGAAGAGTCAAAAAAAGTAATGACATCCTTATCCCATTATAATACCATTTAGACTCCCAATATTCCATCGAGATGGTCTATGGGGTGGCTCGTGGCTCAACATTATATTGGTTAAGAGGTGGGGGGGGAGTAAAATGAGGAAGAGGAAGGTGTAGAGGGAATCATGGGAGGGAGGTATGGGTAGGGGACATATATGGGGGGAATGAAGGGAGGAGAAATATAAGGGGATGGGAGGGATGGTTATGGGACATATAGGAGGGGACAATGGAGGGAGGACATATATAAGGGGTGGATGGGAGAGATATGAGGGGTGTATGGTTGTTAATCGATGTGTGGAAATGTATAGTCCATAGAATAGAATAGATCATCTCATGCTAGAAATATTTAAACAAGTGTGTGGCCATCAGTGTAATGTGTTTATATGTGTATTAAATATTTCGATGGTTTTCAAGATTTAGTAATTAGTATTTATAGTAAGATGGAGAAATCTCATTACTATCATTGTCATAATCATCATAATAGCCATGTAGTCATCGTGATCATCATCGCCATCATAATAATCGTGATCATCACCATCAACATCATCATCACCACCATCATCATCATCATAATCATCATCATCATCATCATCAGTATAGTCATCATCTTCATCATCATCATTGTCATCATCCTCATCCTCCTCATCATCATTGTTCATCATCACCATTCCATTTCAAACGCTTGAAAATAAATTCAAAGAAAAGTTTCAACTAAACCTATCATCATCATCATCATCATCATCATCATCATCCTCGTCCTCATCCTCATCATCGTCACCATCATTGTTCATCATCATGATCATTGTCATCATCGTAATCATCATCAACATCATCATCATAATCATTGCCATCATAGCCATAGTCATCATGATCATCATCATCATCATCATGATCCTAATCATGTTGATCATCATCATCATCGTCGTCGCTATCATCATCATCATCATCATCATCATCATCATCCTCATCAGCATCATCGTCATAGTCACCATCCTCATCATCATCATTGTCATGCTCCAGTTCATCATCATCATCATTGTTCCTCATCATTGTCATCATCATCCTCATCATCATCATCATCATCATCACCATCTTTGTTCATCATCGTCATCATTGTCATCATCATCTTCATCATCATCATCCTCATCATCATCATCATCACCCTCCTCCTCCTCCTCCTCCTCATCATCATCGTCACCCTCATCCTCATCATCATCATCATCATAGTCATTATCCTCCTCCTCCTCATCACCGTTATTGTTCATCATCATCGTCATCGTCATCATCATCATCATCATCATCATCACCATCATTGTTCATCATCATCATCATTGTCATCATCATCATCGTCATCACCCTAATCCTCATCATCATCATCATAGTCAGCATCCTCCTCCTCATCATCACCATCATTGTTCATCATCATTGTCATCATCATCATCATCATCATCATCATCCCCATCATTGTTCATCATCATCTTTATCGTCATCATCATTATCCTCATCCTCGTCATCATCATCATCATCACCCTCATCCCCATCATCATCATCATAGTCATCCTCCTCCTCTTCCTCCACCTCATCATCATCATCCTCATCCTCATCATCATCCTCATAGTCATCATCATAGTCATCATCCTCATCATCATCATTGTTATCATCATCATCATCATTATAATCACCATCATAGTCATCATCATCCTCATAATCATCGTAATCATCCTCATAGACATCGTAATCATCATCATAGTCATACTATTCATGATCAACATCATCGTCATTGTACCCATCCCTCCCTCCCATGATTCCCTCCACACCTCCCTCTCCCTCCTTTGACTCCACCCCCCCTCACAACCAATGTAATGTTGGGCCATGATCCACCCCATACACCATCTGGATGGAATATAGGGAGTATAAATGGTATTATAATGGGATAAGGGTGCCATTATAGGTTTTTGGATGGGAGGGACATGTATCTGGACTAAAACTATAGTCATGGAACAGTAGACAATAATTCCCTAAATCAACACACATGCCTTATAGATGGAATATTTGGCATTTAGTGGGATATGAGTGTCATTATGAGGTTTTATGCAGTAAGGATGGGTCTGACGTTCTTAACCATGGTAATGGGACAACAGTGTAACAAAAAGAGATAGTTCTATAGACACTACCATGGTCCAAGGATAGGTTTGGAGGTCTTAACCATTGGTATGGGGTCCATTTTAAGGTTATAGAAGTTTAACATATTTCAGTCCAAGTTTGATATGCATTTGATATTTAAAATTTTAATATTTGATAAGCATGGATCAGTCAAGTTGCATATTTGATATGCACTAAATCACATATGCGATAAAACGGACATGTGTTATATCACATATGCAATATGTGTTATATAAAAAAATGTTGGGTTGTGTGCTGTGGGCCAGGTTTGCTGTAGAAAAAGACATGATTCTTTTGAACCCGTGCATAGAGAACTGTTCAACCTGCAATTTAATCATTACTTACATAATTCCATAGGTTTTTTACATGTTTGGGTGGATTTCAATGGGGAATGTACGTAATAGAGGTGGAAAGTGAGTGAGGAAGGTGCTTACACCGGAAGAAGCTGAAAATAAAAAATTAGAAAAGAGGGAATATTCAAGAAAATGTCAGTATTCATTAGATGAGAAAATAGTTCCCATTCCCCCTCAAGTACAAATACCTGACATAGAGGCTAAGGAAGATAATGCAACATTAAAGGAAGTTGGTTATAGGGAAGATGATATTATTGATCCATTAATAAATGGATAATATTGTGAAGATTTCAATAATTATGTTACTCCCGATGCAAATGTGACTCGGCAACAACCATGGTTGGTGGTTCAATCTTCTAATTGATGTTTTCAGCATGTAGTGGATGTAAACATTACTCCAACATTTCAAACAACAAGAAATTTCACATCAAAATGAAAGGGAACTCCTAAACACATATAAGTGGATGAGAGCAAATTGACTTCCATGGAAGGTAAGGTGGCTAAACACACTAATGTTGATGTATTTGTAACTTCGAAATGTATTCACCTATATATCTTATGTCTTGTACCGTGATGTTTATTTTGGGAAGTGTCTATAATGTATTTGAGTCATGTCATGCCCCGATGTTCTGATTGGGAGTTTCTATAATGTAAACAAGTCATGTCAGTCATTGTGGGTAACCCTCCTATTCTTCAAGGGTTAAAGTCCCCACAGTTCTGGGGACCTAGGGTTTCTAGACTCACCTAATGAAGTCAGCCCTAGTAGGGTTTTGTCAAGTCAGGAATTAGTATAAATAGAGAGATAGACTCTCTATTTATCACACACTCACTCACACTTAGTTGTAGCGCATAGCTAAGGAAGAAGAAGACACCGGGGATAGGAAGAAAGAGGTTATTACTATTGGGAGATCATCTTACTGTTTTGGGATTTTCTATTTGGTGCTGATTCTATCTCTAAGGAAGTTGTGGGGTATTCTCCATTTATGGTTTCCCCAAAGAAAACACTGTGTTCATTGTCTCTTGTGTTTGATTGTTGTGATTGTTATTCTCTTAGTTAAAAGATCCTAATACAATGCTAGCTTAATGATAAAATTCTAACATGGTATCAGAGCTAACCTGAGAAGAAGACACTGTACAACTATGGGAACTGGGGCTTCCTATTTTTGGGATCTCTCTCCACATATTTTCAGCAAAAGAAGGTTGGACTAACTCTCCTCCCCAGGGCGCATCTTTCTATCGAAGCAGAACCTAATTATGAGGTTTTTTAGTTTTGGACCGGACATTACTGTTGGAAATTAGGGATTTTCATAAAAGAAGAATTTTTCGGTGAGCCCACACCTAGATTGATCTCCTCCTCAAAATTGAATTTAGAGATCAACATCAAAGAATTTGGTTGGACAGAACTCCGGAAAATCCAAACCCTAAGCTACTCCTGAACGAGCATTGCAGAAATTCAGCTCCAAATCCAAATCCGACATCTTGACCTCGTAAGATCTAAATATTTTGTATTTCCATTTGAGGTTCTCAGTTAAGATGTCTCATCATACCAAAATTGATGAAAAGCTTGAGGGAGCTGATAACTTTAAAGTCTGGAAGTATAGGATCTCCCTAGTTCTAGAAGAGAATGAGTTGGACTCTTACATCAATGAGGAGATTCCATTTCCAGAGGGAGATGAGGCTAAGGCCTTACATAAGAAGAAGTTGGTTATGGCAAAGAGGATTATTGTTGATTCAATCAAGGATCATCTCATACCACAAGTGTCCTCCCTAAAGACGCCTAAAGCTATGTTTGATGCCCTAACCAAATTGTTTGAAGGAAAGAACATAAATCAAAAGATGACCTTGAGGTACCAGTTGAAGAATGTGAAGATTCAGAATGTGGAGACCATCCAGTATTACTTTACAAGGGTCTCCCAGGTCAAAGAACAACTTGAAGTAGTAGATGAAGAAGTGGACAATGCAGATATTGTAATGATCACCTTGAATGGTCTCCCTAGGACATTGGACTCTTTCATTCATGGGATCTGTGCCAAGAAGAAGTTAGTCAAGTTCAATAGACTATGGGAAGAATTCTCTTAAGAATAATCTCAGATAGCAGCTCGAGAATAAAAGATGGTACGCAAAGATCAAGCTCTCACAGTACAATCCAAGAAAACCAGATCTAGCAACTACAGAAGTAAGTACTCTCATCAAAGGAATAACTTTAGAAATCCTAGAGATAAGTCTCAGTTCATTTGCTATACATGTGATGAAAGAGGACACTTTTCTAGAAATTGTCCTAAAAACAAAAGTATCTCTCACAAGAAGAAGGGAAATAAGAGAAGACATCTTGCTCATGCTGTAGAGGATGATGAACCTTCCACAAAGAGAAACATACAAGACAGTGATGATTCTTTAAGTGATGAAGAATATGTTCTGATCTTTGCTCTGACGGGAACTATCACACATGGCAGCAATGGTTGGCTTATAGATAGTGGTGCTTCCAAACATATGACAGGATTCAAGGAATCCTTTGTGAAGCTATCTGAACATGAATCACCTCAAAAGATGAATCTCAGATATGACTACCAATATCCAAGAAAAGGTAGTGGTGAATTTTGATACAAGCTAGACTCTGGAAAGTCTATCAAGATGAAAGATGTATTGTTTGTACTTGAACTAAAGAAGAACCTCCTCTCCATATCTGTGTTAGATGTAAAAGGAATGAGGGTTGCATTTGTAGATGCCAAAGTCCTCATGTGGCCAAAGGAAAAGTATTTCAATGATGCAATAGTGATTGGGGAACAAGAAGGAGGTATATACAAATTGAATGGCCAATGAGAACAAGTTTTGGTTCATGACTCAGTAGAACCAAATGATCTTTGGCATAGAAGGATTGCACATGTGATTTATAGAGCACTACCACTTGCAAGAAAAGTTGTTGAAGGACTCCCAGAAATGCACACAAAACATGAAGGTGTATGCAAAGGATGTGTGAAAGGGAAGAACACAAAGAAGAAATTTCCAAGTAGCAAGGGCAAGGCAAAAAGGAATCTTCGAAATCATCCACTCCAATGTATGCGGTCCAATGCAATCTAGTTCACTAAGCAGGTATGTATACTATGTTTCTTTCATTGATGATTTTTCTAGAAAGGCATGGATATACTTTATGAAGAACAAAGATGAAGTATTCAGTAAGTTCAAGGAATTCAAAGCCTTGATCAAGAACCACACTGAAAAGAAGATCAAGAACTTTTGATCATATATGGTAGAGAATTCAAATCAAATGAATTCAAAGAGCTATGCAAAGACTCAGGGATTAAGAGGGATTTATCCACTCCATATAATCCACAACAGAATGGGATTATAGAAAGAAAGAATAGAATGATCATAGAAGAAACAAGGGCCATGCTTAATGACCAAGATCTTCCCATGCATCTATGGGAAAAAGCTGCCATAACAGCAGTGTATGTACAGAACCGTACTCCACACAGAGTACTTGAGAACAAGATTCCTGAAGAAGTCTTCTCTGGAAAGAAACCAAAATTCAGCCATCTCAGAATATTCGGCTTTCCTGTATACATACACATTTTGAAAGAAAAGAGGACGAAGTTAGATCCTTCAAGAAAGAAGGGTATATTTGTGGGATACTCTGAAAGCTTGAAGGCTTACAGAATATACTTCCTAAGGTTCAAGAATATTGACATTAGTAGAGATATAACATTTGACGAATATTCAGCCTACATCAAATCTAGGAAGAGACTGACTGGAGAACCTAAAGAAACAAGAGCACCCATAATTCATGATACAACCATGAATGAAGAAATTCAAGAAGAAGATCAAAAATTTGAAGAACCTCAAGAACATGTAGATCCACCTCAAGAGAAGAATCCTCATAAGAGGAAACCTGCTTGGGTACGTGAAATTATCCAAGGTGCAAAAAGATATGGAGCTTCAAAAGAAACACCTAGAGGAAGAAAGAGAACTAGGTTCTGCTCCAGTTATGTAGCCTTGCTATGTGACATTATTGATAAAGAACCTTCCAACTATGAAAAAGCGGAAGAAAGGAAAGGATGAAAGGAGGCTATGATTGAAGAATATCAATTGATCATGAATAATGATGTTTGGGATGTTTTCCCAAGACCAAAAAGGAATTCCATTGTAACTTCCAAATGGATCTACAAGATCAAGAATGTTGTAGATGGAAACATCAAGAAATATAAAGCAAGATTCATGGCTCTTGGTTTCTTTGAGAAAGAAGTAATAGATTATGAAGAAACCTTTGCACCTGTATCCATATACACTTCCATCAGATCAGTACTTTCTTTGGCTGCAGTGATGAAATGGAAGATACACGAGATGGATGCCAAGACTACTTTCTTGAATGGTATAGTAGAAGAGGAAGTGTATGTGGAGCATCCACTCAGTTTTGAGATACATGATAGGGAGTCTCATGTGTGTATATTGAATAAATCCCTGTATGGTTTGAAACTGGCACCCAGGACATGGTACGGTAGAATTGATGGTTTCCTATCCAGTTTGGTCTTTACCAAGAGTAAAGCAGATTCCAACCTTTACTACAAGGTTAAAGATGGAAATCCAGTGATACTCCTACTATATGTGGATTATCACTTTGTAACAAGTATGGATGGGTTGATTGTTGATATGAAGAGGAAACTTGCTGCAGAGTTTGAAATGAAAGAATTGGGCATGATGCACTATTTATTAGGCATGGAGGTGTGGAAAAATGCAGATGGAATCTTCCTTGGACAAGGGAAGTATGCAATAGAGATTCTGAAGAGATTCAGGATGATGGACTGGAAGGCCATAACCACAGCTATGGCATCGAACCTGAAGCTATTGAGTGCTGTTTCATCAGAAGCGGTTGATACTATGATATATTGTCATATGATTGGGTTGTTGATGTACCTAATGAACACGAGACCAGATATTTTCTTTGCTATGAACACTTTGAGCCAATTCCTAACAGATCCGAGGCATGTTCACTTGATTGCTACAAAGCATATTCTGAGGTACCTGAAGGGTACAGTTGATTATGGGCTCAAGTACAAGGCAAATTAGAAGATTAACCTGGAGGGTTATGTTGATTCAGATTGGGCACGAAGTGCCATCGATAGGAAGAGCACTTCAAGATGCTGCTTCAGTATGGGATCAAGCATGATCTCTTGGTTTAGTAGGAAGAAGTCCTGTGTGGCACTGAGTACAGCTGAAGCAGAATATGTTGCAGCTTGTTCAGCTAGTTGCGAGGTAGATGGCTGATAAATATATTGTCTGATTTATTTGATCTCTAGTTGGATGCTACTTGTATATATTGCGACAACTAGAGTTGTGTGAAGTTGTCAAAGAACCCTTTGTTCCATGACAAGTCGAAGCATATCGATATCAAGTATCACTATATCAGGGATATGCTGTAGAGAGGAGCAGTGAAGGTCCAGTATGTTGCGACGGATGAACATATAGCTAATGTATTGACGAAGCCATTGGCTAGAGTGAAGTTTGAGTACTTCAAGGAGAAGCTTGGTGTTCTCCAGATTGATGTTCCCTCCAAGGGGAAATGACGAGACCTAGAGCCATTCTGACATGATGAGAGGATTAGGTTCCTTCCATGGTCATATGTAAAGGCTGAGCCATTCTATCATTGTGAGAGGATTTGGTTCCTTCCATGTTATATGTGAGTGTTGAGCCATTTTAGTGTGACTATAGGATTGGTTCCTACATGATCAGATGTAAGGGCTGAATGCCATTCTTGGAATGGAGGCACCTGGTCAGTTACTAGGAAGACTCAGTCTGGGACTGAGGGCCATTCTGATATGACTATGGGATATAGTCTTACATGATCAGATGTGAGTGCATGGCCATTTTGATGTGATTGAGGGATGTGTTCCCACTTGATCAGATATAAGGGATGATGCCATTCTCTGAGAGAGTGGAGGCACCTGGTCAGTTACCAGGAATCCTCATTATGGGACTTAGAGCCCTTTTAATGCGATGTGTTTACACATGGTTGAATGTAAGTGCAGAACCTTTCTGACAAGATGATTTTAGATGTAAGTGCTGAGCCATTCTGGAGCAATGTGTTTACACATGGTCAGATGTGAGTGTTGTGCCTTTCTAACAAGATTGGGTCAGATGTAATTACAGAGCCTTTCCGATAAGATGAGGGTGGGTGTAAGTGCTAAGCCATTCTGGCACGATGTGTTTACACATCGTCAGATGTGAGTGTTGGGCCTTTCTGATAAGATGAGGTCATATGTGAGTGCTAGGTGTGCCTTTCTGACAAGATGAGGTTAGATGTAAGAGCTGGGCAGGACATTCTGACTTAGGGTCAGATATAAGTGCTGAAGACCTACATGAAGGGTAGGGCTATAACCAGCATGAAAAAGGGCTGGCTCTATAGAACTTCCTGTGATGAGAAGAATCGAGAGATAACACAATTCTGAGATAGCACCAATGATGATGATCTAGACTTGATGATGATCCATATGTGATGATGATCCAGATCAAGTGATGATCTAGATGTGATGATGATCTAGACTTGATGATGATCCAGATCAAGTGATGATCCATATTTGATGATGATCCAGCAGTGATGATCCAGATCCCGTGCTGAAGAAGACATGAAGAAGAAGATGACTTCGAATACTTGAAGACAAAGGTGACTTGAAGATGAAGAATACTTGAAGATAAAGACAACTTGAAGATGAAGATGACGAGATGATCCAGTCAATATAGAGAAGAAGACCAATGCTGAAAATTGTGTTGAGAGAATACCTTCCTAGTTAAGAGGGAGTGTTGATGTATTTGTAACTTCAGAATGTATTCACCTATATATCTTATGTCCTGTACCCCGATGTTTATTTCAGGAAGTGTCTATAATGTATTTGAGTCATGTCATGCCGTGATGTTTTGATCAGGAGTTTCTATAATGTAAACAAGTCACGTCAAGTCATTGCGGGTAACCCTCCTACCATTCAAGGGTTAAAGTCCCCATAGTTCTAGGGCACTAGGGTTGTTAGACTCACCTAGTGAAGTCAGCCCTAGTAGGGTTTTGTCAAGTCAGAATTAGTATAAATAGAGAGCTATCCTCTCTATTTATCGCACACTCACTCACACTCAGTTGTAGCGCATAGCTAAGGAAGAAGAAGACACTGGGGCTAGGAAGAAAGAGGTTAGTGCTGTTGGGAGATCATCTTACTGTTTTGGGATTTTCTATTTGGTGTTGATTCTATCTCTGAGGAAGTTGCAGGGTTTTCTCCATTTATGGTTTCCCCAAATAAAACATTGTGTTCATTGTCTCTTGTGTTTGATTCATGTGCTTGTTATTCTCTCAGTTAAGAGATCCTAATATAATGCTAGCTTAATGATAAAATTCTAACAACTATCCTTCATCATTGTTCTCAAATAATGAAACAATATTTTGATAACAAATCCAAATCCTGTAAATGCTAATTTTTTTTAGCTTTACTTAAATATAGAAATATGGAAACTATTAGAAGAAATTTAGGGATAAGAACAATGAAAAATATTGAATCAAGTAATCAGATTGTGAAATCTCTTGCTGCTGCATTCACATCGATTGGTAAAAAAACTCGTTCACGGGACTGTAATGTGGCTCGTTGTGTATTGGCTGAATCAATTGTATGTAGATGCACGAGACAATGTCATTTACTTAAATGCACATCACAAATTGTGCCTTTACATCCAAAGACACTTGAAAAATATTCAGTAAGAAGAGACAACCTTGATGTAGAGGGACAAATGGAAACATTATGGGCATTTAGCGGTAGGTTTCCCCGAAAAGACATGAAGTTAGTCGAAGTAGTGAAGGGCTTAGTGCACACGTTTTGGCATGATAACACTAGGCCTTCTTCTAACATGAAGGATGTGTTAAATTTTTTTAGGGGTTATAGAAACAATGAACCTCATGTTAAACATTATCTTGACATGACACAAACTCAACTATTCGAGATGTTTAAAGTTTCCCACGTAGAGTTAATGGTCGGGAAAATATATTTTTAAAAATGCAAGCCTTGGTATGTTAGAATCAATAACATCTGAAACACTTGTTGTTGTAGATACGACATAGAGTTTGACCTATATTACCATACATTTGCACATATACGTTGTTTTTTCCATCCTAACAATGTGAATGAATGCTCAAGTACAGTACCACCAATGTCATCCAGATATTTCATCCATAGTATAATGTGTCCGAGGCAAGATGGGAAGACACATTACTTAAAACAATGTGTAGATGGTTCTTGCAGCAATTGTGGTGGGCTATGATTATGGTCTGATTGCATCCATGAAAGTCAAGATCAAGCATTTGGGAATGCAATTGTCGAGAAGCAGAACTATTAGTATGAGACATATCAACTACATGATTGGAAAGAAAGCAAGAAGTCTAAATTGAGGACTTCATAGGTAAGTTTTTGAATATTGACATATTAATATTCATGTAGACATATTTTTATGTTGTTTTATAACACTATTTTTTTTTACACCAGGTGAAAGTATGTGATTTTATTTCAGACTTTCGTTGAAAGATCCAACAGTACATTGAACATGTCAATATGGCACGGTGGCAATATGGGCAATTCATAATATGTCGGGACACCTTCCCTCTTGGGACAATACTATCAGTGATTGACTTTGCAGAAAATTACACCCTACAAACACAAAATTAAATACAAAGTCAATAATATCACTCAGAGCAAGTGAGCATAATTGTGCATATCCCGTATCGACATGGGCTATATAGCAATGAAGAGAAACATGTGATACTGAAAGAAAGTCACTTCTACATAAGTAATGACTAGACGCATGACATCCGTTACGTGTATCATTTCTTTAAATTATTATATGATCATGTGATAGCTATGGATATACCATTTTATTGTCATTTCATTTGGTCAGATGGTTCTGCTGGATAGTTCAAGAATGCATGTGTATTTGAATAATTGTGTTTGTTGCACATAAAATACAAGGTGCCACATGTATCTAACTACTTTGAAATTGGTCATGAAAAAGGAGAGCACGATGGTGCTGGTGCATGCAAAAAAACTTTCCTTCGAAGGGAAGAGATGAAGTTTACAGGTGCTCACCTTCGAGACACTGCATCTATAGTGAAATGGTGTGCATCTGTCATGGGAGAATAAGAAACAAGGAAACAACTGGTGCAAAGAATATTCTGGGAGGTGAAAAATGCGGACTGATCCCAAACACATCGGGTGAACATAGTGCATCAAACTCGATAGTTTCATTCAATTAGAAGCAGACAACTCGACCCTCCAAATTTGGACAAAATTGAAGGCTTTCTTTTGCAATTCTTGTAGCATCTATGAATAGGATGATTGTAAGTATATAGATACCGTTGATACATGAGATTGAGTGACACTTGGCACCAATTTCAATGGGTTTAATGAAATAGACCATTTGGAAGATAAATAGACACATATTTCTATAGAATATTATCACATATCAGATCTCATAGAAGCAACTACATGAGTAGTACCTAAATAAGAAAATGCATTTATGTATTGTTTACTAAACCTATGTAGAAATTAGAAATGCAAGACCTTATTTAAAAATTGTATTGTTAAATTGACCTATTTCCTTTCACAGGTCAGATATATGCAGTGGTTGCCCCAAAAAATAATGAATGGCGCTCTGACTATTGGTTGGCACATTGTTTAGAGGCAAAATAAACCATTCTCGAACCTATTACAGATGATGAAAATATTGAATTCCCAACAGTCTCCATGGTTATAAAAGGGGAGTACTTGCACTTGCAACACAACATAAAAGGAAGGGTGGGTATATATATAAGTATTATAGACCATGAGCTATGTTATACCACTTCACAAACCTAGTAGCTAGTATAAATATCAAGCTACGCACACGTAGTCACAAAAATAGGGCACATGTACGATACTTGGTAACTCATATAGATCACAAAATATTGATGGACACCATAAGCAGCAGAGATGATCCAGATGACCTACTCATCTTAGTGCATTCTCACGTGCGTTATTTAAACTTTAAAGTGAATTTTGAAGCACAATTTCAATTATTTAGCATTAGTTTATTCCCAATGTAATAAACCTGTGATTGAGGGATACCATTCACAGACATAATATTATTCATAGGATATTGGACACTATAAACACAATCCTACAACCTCAGGTGAGTTATATATAAATCATGTTTGCACATTTTCATTGGGTTCTCTTTTTTTTCTTATGATGTTACTAATGTATAGCCTTTCATGTTCCTAGGATATAAACACCATCTATGGCACATTGGAGGTGCCAAGAATGGTGTCTTTAGACACCAACAAATAGAAATCGGAAAATGACATGCTCTCGAGTTGTTGAAATTTACATTTTTTGATGTTTTTAGTTATATACACATTTAATTACATTAATGGTTCAACTCTTGAAACTATTTCATGGACATGTATGAGATGGAACTAGAATCACATGGACATGTACATATTAAAAACCAACTAGGGTTTCATGAACACCAAATTGCAAGATAATACTAGGGTTGACAAGTTATGACATGGAACTATGGTTTAATGGCCTATTTACAAGTTATGATATGGAACTAGAAACACATGGACATGTACAAATTGGAAAACAACTAGGGTTTTATAAACACCAAACTGCATACCATCACTATGGTTGAAAATTTATGACATGGAACTATGGTTTAGTGACCTCTTTACAAGTTATGAGATGGAACTACAAACACATGGACATGTACATATTGAAAACCAACTAGGGTTTCATGAACACGAAATTGGAAGCTAAGACTAGGGTTGACAAGTTATGACATGGAACTAGGGTTTAGTGACCTCTTTACAAGTTATGAGATGGAACTAGAAACACATGGGCATGTATATATTGAAAACCAACTAGGGTTTCATGAACACCAAATTGCATGCTATCACTATGGTTGATAGGCTATGACATGGAACTAGGGTTTAATGACCTCTTTACAAGTTATGAGATGGAACTAGAAACACATGGACATGTACAAATTGGAAAACAACTAGGGTTTCATGAAAACCAACTTGCATGCTATCACTATGGTTGACAAGTTATGACATGGAACTAGGGTTTGGTGACCTCTTTACAAGTTAGATGGAACTAGAAACACATGGACATGTACATATCGAAAACCAACTGGGGTTTCATGAACACCAAATTGCATGCTATCACTAGGGTTGACAAGTTATGAGATGGAACTATGGTTTAATGACCTCTTTACAAGTTATGAGATGGAATTAGAAACACATGGACATGTACAATTGGAAAACAAATAGGGTTTCATGAACACCAAATTGCCAAGCTAATACTAGGGTTGACAAGTTATGACATGGAACTAGGGTTTAGTGACCTCTTTACAAGTTATGAGATGGAACTAGAAACACATGGACATGTACATATTGAAAACCAAATAGGGTTTCATGAACACCAAATTGCATTCTATCACTATGGTTGGCAAGTTAAGACATGGAACTAGGGTTTAATGGCCTATTTACAAGTTATGAGATGGAACTAGAAACACATGGACATATACAAATTGGAAAACAAATAGGGTTTCATGAACACCAAATTGCATGCTATTACTATGGTTGACAAGTTATGACATGGAACTAGGGTTTAGTGACCTCTTTACAAGTTATGATATGGAACTAGAAACACATGGACATGTACATATTGAAAACCTACTAGGGTTTCATGAACACCAAATTGCATGCTATCACTAGGGTTGACAAGTTATGACATAGAACTAAGGTTTAATGAACTCTTTACAAGTTATGAGAGGGAACTAGAAACACATGGACATGCACAAATTGGAAATCAACTAGGGTTTCATCAACACCAAATTGCATGCTATCACTATGGTTGACAAGTTATGACATGGAACTAGGGTTTAGTGACCTATTTACAAGTTATGAGATGGAACTAGAAACATATGCACATGTACATATTGAAAACCAAATAGGGTTTCATGAACACCAAATTGCATGCTATCACTAGGGTTGACAATTTATGACATGGAACTAGAGTTTAGTGACCTCTTTACAAGATATGAGATGGAACTAGAAACACATGGACATGTACATATTGAAAAGAAACTAGGGTTTCATGAAAACCAAATTGCATGCTATCAATATGGTTAACAAGTTACAACATGGAACTAGGGTTTAGTGACCTCTTTAAAAGAGATGAGATGGAACTAGAAACACATGGAAATGTACATATTGAAAACCAACTAGGGTTTCATGAATACCAAATTGAAAGATAAGACTAGGGTTGAAAAGTTATGACATGGAACTAGGGTTTAGTGACCTCTTTACAAGTTATGAGATGGAACTAGAAACACATGGACATGTACAAATTGAAAACCAAATAGGCACTACTACATTTTGACCAAAAATCCGACGGTCGTCATGTCAGATTTTCGACACTTCCCTGTCGCAAGTACGACACTTTGATTTTTTTTTAAGCGTCGGAAACTTTTCGTCGGTTTTCCCACACCTAAGTAACCGTCAGTTAAATTTAAAGCGTCAGTTAAGCGACGAAATATCTTCGACGGTAGTGAAAGTTTTTTAAGAAAATAACCTTCAGGCCGTTGGTTAAGCGACAGAAGGACCGTCGGATAAGAGACAGATATGAAGAATAAGCGTCGGAAAAGTGACATCGAGAAGCATCAGATAAGAGACGGATATTAAAATAAGCATCGGAAATGTGACAGATATAATCGTTGGATAAGCGACGGATATCTAGAATAAGCGTCGGAAAAGCGACATCTAAAACCGTCGCTTAAGCGACGCTTGTTGAAATTTTAAAAATTTTTTTTTTTTTTTTTTTGCTAACTCTTATACATATATTTTACTAACCAAAGTTATCAAATGCTGCCTAGGTAGGTTGGAATCATTCTTAAATCACTTAATCTAGAAAGCAATATCATAGCATTATTAAAGTTAAGTAATATCATGGCATAATTAGGAAGCAAGAATGAGACAGACATTTAAGACTTGCAATTTCATTCAAAATCTAATGGCTTTATAGTTTACACTTGCACAAAACAGTTTATGAAGACGTACAAGTGGACTTATTCATCAGAGGATGAACTCGCACTTTCCTCAATTAGATGGGGAATATCCTCTATGGGACTAATTGGATGCTCATCATAACTAACAGCATCTACACATCTAGAATCCATTTCCTCACACTCTGAATTTTCTATACACTGCTGTGAATGTTCATCTGAGAACTGCGACAAAGAATCTGAGGTAAATTCAGATGAGGAATTTGAGACATCTCTACTTCGAAGAATATAACCCTCAAACTTATCGAGTGCTTCACACATCCAAGGAAGTTTACACTGGTCCCTTGCCTCCTCCACTATGACCTGTAGAGAAAGGTAAGAGTTTAGTCCATATTTTATGTACAGACCTTTAAAACAATGTATTGAGATGAAAGTTTTTCCAAGTTTTCTACTGATCACACTTAGCATAACTGCAATGACACAACACATGAATATCAACTCTCACAAATATAAGTCAGGTCAATTTTCTTCAAATACGGATGCTGTAAAAATTATTCATATACAATAGAAACCATGTCCTTAAAAACTTCCGGGGCTTCATATTATACTTTGTGATGAATAAAAATAGAGTGCTATGTGGATAAAAAAATGTTTTTGAAACAAATACCACTAAAACCACGGATTAAAAGCATGGGAAAGTCATGGCCAACTGCTAGCAAGGATGGGCTGGGAGTAAATGATGCAGAATCTGCAAGTGGGCATGAAGATGATGCTCTCTTTGGAGATCTGTTTTCAGAGGCTAGCAGGCAAGTAGTACTCATCTCTGATGGACATGAACAGCCCTGCTCTGCAAATGACAATGTTTCTGACTCTAGTAATATTCCTTTACAAGGAACCGTTGAAGTGCTTAGTTTTATTAAAGAGTGCATTTTTTCTCCAGATTGGCATTCTTCTATTTACAAAGAAGCCTGCCACCAACTTAATGAAGAACATGTCAGTGCTCTTTTACGAATGCTACAGCCACAACTTTCAGTTGATGAAAGAATGGAGGGGGCTAGTGTTTCAGATATGTCCTATGAAAAACACTTCCTTGAAAATTTTCACAGAGCATGCTTTACCTGTTACATGAACTTCTTATGAGGCGTGCCTTATCCATCGAACTTGAAGAACACCTAGTAAATCAAGTTCTGAAGGTAGAGGATGGGAGGCTTGCTTAAAATGCACATTAAAATGCACTAGCACAAATTCCAGCTTACGTGTTTGATCTCTTTTCAACAGATGCAACTAGATCAATTTTTTCCACATTAGATAGTGAAACAAGTTCCTCTTTAGGACCGGCCTGAAATCTATTTAATAAAACTCTCCCATAATCAAAGGGGCATTCCATCATCACAGAAACTTCTAAGAAACATGATGCAACTTTTTTCGTGGCATAAAATGGCACAGTAACTGAACCAGATTTTACTCCAGTACCATAGCCTTCAAATTCATTGACATATATTTGGTTATATTTGGTTAGTGGCATCCAATTATCTCTGTCCTCAGCCCATAACAGTGTATTCTCTGTGAAGTAGCCTGATGCATAATGTTTTGTATAGAAAATCCAAAAAGTGTTTCAGTAATCGTAACCAATCTACTGCATGACAATAAAAATCACAAGTTCATGTTCTAATATCAAATCCTCAAAAAAGTGACATGTTTCCCCTTCATTGACAAACACATCCCTGCAAGGGAAGCGTTAAACATCGGAAGCCATGATGACCATTAAGTCAGGATAGGTGGTCAAACACTCCTATAAAGTATATGAAGTGTACACCTCTTCATAGGTGGTTCTTGCTTGGCACTTAGTTAAAGAAAACTTATTGATGTTTCCATAGCTTTCTTGTTTCCTACAGTTTTGAAAATGCAAGTTTCAGTACTTATACATATTTCAGAAATTTTACCTCTTTGCTTGTATCACACAGCTTAGTTGTAACTTGTATATGATCTCTCCAATATTATCTATAAGCATTGTTTCTGCCAGCTTAAAACAAAGATTAAGAACCAAAAACTAAAATAACCAACTTAAGTGCAGCCTAGCAAAGAAGAGCTTGAAAGGTAAAATATATTTGCACATCAGACCAGTCTGCTTAAGGCATGACACTTTAATTCTTCATTTTTTTATATAATAGTAAACCACTATATCCACATACAAAGAGGTACTATTGTGAATTGAAAATTACACTCATAATTGGAGGTGCCATTAAGTTATTTCCACTCAGTAGCAAAGCACTGCCAAGCAATTCATCCCTTGGAATGTCCTTGCTCCAAAACAGAGCTTCAATGAATTGTTTGTTTGTATATGAATGAAGTATGCATATGTCTATTTGCTTCTTATATAACAACTATGAAATTGAATTTGTTTGTTTCAAACTGAAGCAATATTTTCAACCCAAACAAGGTATAATTTTATAGAGAATTCAGAACTAAGGCTTGTTCTCGAAAGAAGAACCTGTGATGTAGAGTATTTTTGTGTCTTACTCTTTATAAGTTATGCATAGAATTTTTGCCTACTGCAAAAAACTAGGATTTCAATTTCCTTTTGGAAAAGGCTAGGAAGAGCACACACTCACATTCATCATCTGAATTGAAGAATTCCTCGAGTTTGGACCTATATAGGAATGCTAGAGATGCCAAGTCCAAATCTTGTGTGTTTTCTTGGTATTTCCTCAAGTAGAGTCAGATCATCTAGAGAATAGGAGTATAATCTCCCTATTTCCCATTATACATACTATTTTCAGCTTTCATTTAAGATGCTCATGTAGAAATGAAGACCCCTGTGTTGTTACTTGTTGCATGCGGGTAACTCAAACTACTAGTGTCCAGTATAAACCTTAGAAAAAAAACATTGTTTCATGTAAATATATCAGCATTTTAAAATTCCATAACATACTTGTGGAACCCACGCTCGGAGATTATGGTCCCATCTGTACAAAGTTCCATCATCATCTGTGAATTCCTGCTCTCCATCTGGAGGGGTGTGAGGCCTGTGTATTTTTTTCTTTTTTTAAATATTGTGAAAATATTGTGAATCTCAAGAACACACCAAAAGGGAAGAAAATATATTGACTGTAAATATCCTATGACTTATACCAGCATACCTTGAGGAGGAACCAAGGGTCCTTGGACTTGAAAGAAGTGCACTTGGTCATAATGGTGGAGCAAATTACTGTAGTATTTGCCTGACTTAGTTTTGTATGGAACCTTCCTCACATCAAAATTTATCTTGTATAACAAAAATAATGGCATTGATAATTCTAGTATTTGGAACAATGAAAACCAAAAAATTACAAAGGAAATAGAAAATCATTGATAGAACTTATCCCTGCATCACAGATGTCTCAGCACATGAATTGGTCCTTGTGGAGTATACTGCTTATCATTGGTGGCATTTGCTTTGATAAATAAATGAAAATTCAGGTGGTAAGCAAGAATTTAATTTGGGATTTTACATTGCCATCGCAAAAAGTTCTTCTTTACTCATTTTCCTGGTACTGTGCTTAAGAAAAATTCAGAAAAGACCTAGCATCCTAGTATTCACTCTAGGATACTTTGAGAAGAAATCCCAGCTTCCAACTCCTCTCCCAATGAAGGATAAAGAAATCCCATCTTGCACAGATTTGACTCCTCTTGGTGCCATTCACCTACTAGGTAATGCCTTGTAGCTCACTACCAACAACTTGTTACAACTAAGGATTTCCGAAGGGCAATTTGCAAATCAATCCCTATTCTCTTTCACACACTTGTAAATTGTCTTCAAAACACCCCACAAGTTCTCAGTCTTCTAAAGAAAACTATAAATCATTTATTAATTTCATCACAAATCCAAGAATAGTATCAAACAGTCATAGCCCAAACAGTTATCTTCAGTTAGTCCTCCATCAATATCCCATATTAACATACTGACAGGAAAATTTGGTATGTCAAGTTATACATTATAGCCATTATGCTCTCAATGTGACCCAGCAGAGTAAGTGTAAAAATATAACAACAAAGAAAGAAAAGGTAGATACTTACATTATCAGAGATGTAACAATCCCAAATTCGAGCATTATGACCAAAAAGAATTGGTCTTGCAATAATATCAGCATTGGGAAGAGTGTGTGGATCATCTATATCATTCACATTGAAGTTACAAGTCCATATACGGGCACTGCATGAACATAAATGAAAAATAAAGATTTAACTTTCATTTACAAGACGCAAGGAAACGACTGTCATTTAGCAAATCATCCAACATATAAAACAAGAAACTTGGATGGGCTGATGCATGCACCACCAGTTTTGGATTTCAGTATCAATGAGATTGTACTCATGTTGGGCTGTTCTGAGTTAGTGCAGATTTCAATGGTTATTTAATAGATTTGATATACTTTTTTTATCCCTATATAGAGGTGAGTTCATTGTTGCAAGAAATTCTGAATAGTTCATGATGTGGTGTGAAAATATTTTGACCAATTAAGATCTCATGGAGGACAAAGGAGCTTGGCAGGTTGCTGATGCAGTATTCCTTGTTTTTTCACTTTGAAGATTCTAAAGAGAGTTCAAAGTAGCCTATATGAGTGTGTTAAGTTGTTAACTTGTCTTCTTAGTTTCAAAATACAATTATCTTATCACCTTGAATCAAGCCCTTGCAATCATGGCAGTAAAACCATAACATCACATGACAAAATTGTGCCACCATTCTTGTAGGTCTGCAAACATGCCTCCAACCTTACTTATTAGTTATTACAAGTCTCTAAGAAATGTCTATTAACTTGTTCAGTGCTACCTTACAAGATCATCTTCGGATGACAAGCTCTCCCCCAGTTTAAAAACAAAAGCATCTCTCATAGTACAATGAATATTTGACAGTATTTGAAACCAACTTTGTCACCCATGAATATTTGACAGTATTGTCATGTTGGAGGCTATTTTTAAACAAGGTAGCAATGCTTATCAAGTCACTTTCCAAAATATTCTATTAAACATATGAAATGCAAAACCTGCATTCGAGGTGGAACCTCCTCATGTGAAGACAGATTCCTTTATGTTTTGTGAAGAACAATACAGATTTTAAACATCAATGCATTTATACAACTAACAGTTTGGCCACATTTCATGGTAAAAATATGAATCAGTTAAACATACACAGTAATTTGGATACAAATAATCTTAATCTTAACTTAATCTTAACTGGATACAAATACCTTAGCTTGGAAAAGCTTGGTCAATGACTCAACATGTAGACTTTGAAGATCTTCCAAACCAGAAATCTCTAGCCCATCAAGATTCTCACTCTGCAGTATAAAGAAAATGCATGTCTATAGTTAGCTGGAAG
>LPNX010147762.1:111159-147511 GCA_001517045.1 Pseudotsuga menziesii
TTTGTTGCCCATGTTTTTCTATTCTTTCTTGGGTGGCCTTCGACATATTTGGTAGCCTATAAAAGTAATTTTAAATACGTTAAACATTGCAAAAAAATGGAAAATAAAGTGTAATAAACATATAATTGCATTGCCGAAAGTATTGCATACCTTCTAGCTGACTCAGGTACTGGCTTGCCCACTATTTTCGCAGCTTTCTCCCTTGCATCATCCAGCAAGCCTTTCCACTCCCTTGTTGGAATCATCGGAGGGCGCTCATACTTTGGATTAATTGCTAAGTTGTTTCGATATCCCTCCCGTACATAATGTAAATGTTGGCCAGCTTTTTCGAGAACCTTTTTTTGGTTGAAGGTTTCGGCACCAAACAACCCAACCAAGCAAGCAATAACCTCATCTTTCAAAACTTTACTCTGCCGGTTCCACCATGTGCGGATAGTGGGCCCAAACAGATCTAAAGACCAATCATAAAGATGTTTATAAAAGACATCATTTCCTACAAAAACGAGTATGTGTTAATTAGTGTAAAAAGAATGATGCATAATTACATTCCAATAAAATTATAATATATATTTAAAACATTTTGTCAATAGTACCTGGAATATTCTCCATCTTGTAGGGAATGAGATCTTCGTCCACCAAAAAAGTAGTCTCAAATGTTCCCGTGCTAGTGACACGGAAAGATCCAGGAAATGCTGGGACGGCAGCATCAAAGTCATGCTCTTCTCCATGTACCGGCCCCTGATCCTCGCCTACACTCTCATGTTCCATCTGGGGTGTCTCATTTTTTGTTTCTGACTAGCTAGATGGAAACGATACATGATCAATGGCGAATCGGGTGTCATGCTCAATGGTATCAGCATGCCTCTCACCGGGGAAAAAATATTCCTGTAGAAACAAATAATATTTTAGTTACTCGTATACGAATAGGAAAAAAACTTGCATTTGGAATAGACTTATAATTAAAGAGTTTGCAACATACATCCAAGCGCTTTACTTTAAGCAACACATGATCTATTTTTGGTTGAGTCTCATCCTGCGTCATTTGCGGATCCGATATAAGCAAATTGATGACCTCCTGATTTAATTTTGTTTTTTCTTTTTCAACTGCATCTCGGATGTTCTTTGAATTCTTGAGGTCAACATCGTCAAGAATGTGCCCCAAATCCATATCCTTCGGATCCATCTATAGATAAGTATCATCCGACATAAAAATAGAAAACATTAATATCAATTTCAAATCATTAATATAATTAGATAACATAAATATGTATAAATAGATTTTCTAAAATTCACAACATGCTAAATACCTTCTCATGACCCGATGAGTGTGGCGTGCCAACATCTGTCGACATATCACCTGTCATGGGGCTCTTGCCTCGACCCTCAGCCTACAAACAAAATATTGACCACGTTGATATCATAATTAAACAAATGTACTTTCTAAAGAAGTAGGTAAGTAAAAATGTGGTATATATACCTGTTGCCTGTAGGGGGCTGTCAACCTCCCAGGCTCCATTGGGGACTTGCCCCGATCAGCTGACTACAACAAAGTAATTAAAAACATTAATTTTGAACTTAAACGAATACATGGGGAAAATCTTATTTAAAAACATATTTAAATATTGACCACGTTGATATCATAATTAAACAAATGTACTTTCTAAAGAAGCAGGTAAGTAAAAATGTGGTATATATACCTGTCGCCTGTAGGGGGGTGTCAGCCTCTCAGGCTCCATCAGGGACTTGCCCCGATCAGCTGACTACAACAAAAAGTAATTAAAAACATTAATTTCAAACTGAAACCAGTACACGGGGAACTTACCCAAGAGATGGCGCATTCCATGGGTTGGTGAACTTTTATAACGGAATCATTAGAAATTTTGGTGGTGTAAGTGCACCCTTGACTGATTGCACAAGAGGGAAAGTCTTTACTTGGACAAAGGCAGCTACTGTGAGTTTTGAATAACTCGAAAGGAGGGTTATGGAAGCGCCAACTCTTACACTGAAAGTCTGTGAAAGTTTAAAATATGTAATGAATAGCAACCACACATGGAACAATGCTAAGAAAGAGCTGATATTTGCTCCCATATTTCCTCCCACCCGATCTAGTAATTAAGGTGAATCAACATGGAATGGTAAACAAGAGAATCAATAGGAAATGGAAAATAAATATTGACTTCATTAGAAGCAACTACACCAAGGTGGACTAAAGGGTTCTCAGTTCAACAAAAAAAATTGAGCATGAAAGAAAAGGTATGGTACAGTCAAACCATTTCTTTGATGCAAGGACTAGTTTTCAAAACAACCACCAAGACACCCTTCCCTTTTCCCTATCCCCATTTAGGAAATTGCTGAGTTATACATACTTTTTTCCCTTCCCTTTTCCCCATCCCCATTTATGAAATTGATGAGCTTACATACTTTTATGTCAAAATGCACTGCTTTGAATCTCTTAAGACGCACTCCCTTTGGATTTTGAATTTATGCCACATGAACATCCCTGCTCTGCAAATGACAGTGTTTCTTACTACAGTAATATTCCTTTACAAGGAGTTGTTGAAGTGCTTAGTTTTATTAAAGAGTGCATTTTTTCTCCAAATTGGCATTCTTCTATTTACAAAGAAGCCTGTCACCAAATTAATGAAGAACATGTCAATGCTCTTTTACGAATGCTACAGCCACAACTTTCAGTTGATGAAAGAATGGAGGGGGATGGTGTTTCATATATGTCCTATGAAAAACAATTCCTTGAACATTTTCACAAAGAGCTGATATTTGCTCCCATATTTCCTCCCACCCAATCTAGTAATTAAGGTGAATCAACATGGAATGGTAAACAAGAGAAGCAATAGGAAATGGAAAATAAATATTGACTTCATTAGAAGCAACTACACTAAGGTGGACTAAAGGGTTCTCAGTTCAACAAAAAAAATTGAGCATGAAAGAAAAGGTATGGTACAGTCAAACCATTGCTTTGATGCTAGGACCAGTTTTCAAAACAACCACCAAGACACCCTTCCCTTTTCCCTATCCCCATTTAGGAAATTGTTGAGTTATACATACTTTTTTCCCTTCCCTATTCCCCATCCCCATTTATGAAATTGCTTAGCTTGCATATTTTTTTGTCAAAATGCACTGCTTTGAATCTCTTAAGACGCATTGCCTTTGGATTTTGAATTTATGCCACATGAACAGCCATGCTCTGTAAATGACAGTGTTTCTTACTCCAGTAATATTCCTTTACAAGGAGCTGTTGAAGTGCTTAGTTTTATTAAAGAGTGCATTTTTTCTCCAGATTGGCATTCTTCTATTTGCAAAGAAGCCTGTCACCAACTTAATGAAGAACATGTTAGTGCTCTTTTACGAATGCTACAGCCACAACTTTCAGTTGATGAAAGAATGGAGGGGGATGGTGTTTCAGATATGTCCTATGAAAAACACTTCATTGAACATTTTCACAAAGAGCTGATATTTGCTCCCATATTTCCTCCCACCCAATCTAGTAATTAAGGTGAATCAACATGGAATGGTAAACACGAGAAGCAATAGGAAATGGAAAATAAATATTGACTTCATTAGAAGCAACTACACCAAGGTGGACTAAAGGGTTCTCAGTTCAACAAAAAAATTTGAGCATGAAAGAAAAGGTATGGTACAGTCAAACCATTGCTTTGATGCTAGGACCAGTTTTCAAAACAACCACCAAGACACCCTTCCCTTTTCCCTATCCCCATTTAGGAAATTGCTGAGTTATACATACTTTTTCCCTTCCCTTTTCCCCATCCCCATTTATGAAATTGCTAAGCTTACATACTTTTTTGTCAAAATGCACTGCTTTGAATCTCTTAAGATGCATTGCCTTTGGATTTTGAATTTATGCCACATGAACAGCCATGCTCTGTAAATGACAGTGTTTCTTACTCCAGTAATATTCCTTTACAAGGAGCTGTTGAAGTGCTTAGTTTTATTAAAGAGTGAATTTTTTCTCTAGATTGGCATTCTTCTATTTACAAAGAATCCTGTCACAAACTTAATGAAGAACATGTCAATGCTCTTTTACGAATGCTACAGCCACAACTTTCAGTTGATGAAAGAATGGAGGGGGCTGGTGTTTCATATATGTCCTATGAAAAACACTTCCTTGAACATTTTCACAAAGAGCTGATATTTGCTCCCATATTTCCTCCCACCCAATCTAGTAATTAAGGTGAATCAACATGGAATGGTAAACAAGAGAAGCAATAGGAAATGGAAAATAAATATTGACTTCATTAGAAGCAACTACACTAAGGTGGACTAAAGGGTTCTCAGTTCAACAAAAAAAATTGAGCATGAAAGAAAAGGTATGGTACAGTCAAACCATTGCTTTGATGCTAGGACCAGTTTTCAAAACAACCACCAAGACACCCTTCCATTTTCCCTATCCCCATTTAGGAAATTGTTGAGTTATACATACTTTTTGCCCTTCCCTTTTCCGCATCCCCATTTATGAAATTGCTGAGCTTGCATACTTTTTTGTCTAAATGCACTGCTTTGAATCTCTTAAGACGCATTGCCTTTGGATTTTGAATTTATGCCACATGAACAGCCATGCTCTGCAAATGACAGTGTTTCTTACTCCAGTAATATTCCTTTACAAGGAGCTGTTGAAGTGCTTAGTTTTATTAAAGAGTGCATTTTTCTCCAGATTGGAATTCTTCTATTTACAAAGAATCCTGTCACCAACTTAATGAAGAACATGTCAGTGCTCTTTTACGAATGCTACAGCCACAACTTTCAGTTGATGAAAGAATGGAGGGGGCTGGTGTTTCAGATATGTCCTATGAAAAACACTTCCTTGAACATTTTCACAAAGAGATGATATTTGCTCCCATATTTCCTCCCACCCAATCTAGTAATTAAGGTGAATCAACATGGAATGGTAAACAAGAGAAGCAATAGGAAATGGAAAATAAATATTGACTTCATTAGAAGCAACTACACCAAGGTGGACTAAAGGGTTCTCATTTTAACAAAACAATTTGAGCATGAAAGAAAAGGTATGGTACAGTCAAACCATTACTTTGATGCTAGGACCAGTTTTCAAAACAACCACCAAGACACCCTTCCCTTTTCCCTATCCCCATTTAGGAAATTGTTGAGTTATACATACTTTTTGCCCTTCCCTTTTCCCCATCCCCATTTATGAAATTGATGAGCTTACATACTTTTTTGTCAAAATGCACTGCTTTGAATCTCTTAAGACGCATTGCCTTTGGATTTTAAATTTATGCCACATGAACAGCCCTGCTCTACAAATGACAGTGTTTCTTACTCCAGTAATATTCCTTTACAAGGAGCTGTTGAAGTGCTTAGTTTTATTAAAGAGTGCATTTTTTCTCCAGATTGGCATTCTTCTATTTACAAAGAATCCTGTCACCAAATTAATGAAGAACATGTCAGTGCTCTTTTACGAATGCTACAGCCACAGCTTTCAGTTGATGAAAGAATGGAGGGGGCTGGTGTTTCAGATATGTCCTATGAAAAACACTTCCTTGAACATTTTCACAAAGAGCTGATATTTGCTCCCATATTTCCTCCCACCCAATCTAGTAATTAAGGTGAATTAACATGGAATGGTAAACAAGAGAAGCAATAGGAAATGGAAAATAAATATTGACTTCATTAGAAGCAACTACACCAAGGTGGAATAAAGGGTTCTCAGTTCAACAAAAAAAATTGAGCATGAAAGAAAAGGTATGGTACAACCTGGCACACTTTCATTTAGATTGAAAGATAGATTCTTGCCAACAGAATATCATTGATCTGTGCTGCGGAAATGTACAACAAATTTCTTGCTATCTGGCCTAATCACTGGTGTGCTCAGCTCAAAAAAGCGGTGGCATTGTTGGGTGCTGGAGAAACTGAAGAAGCTAAGAAAGCTTTGAAAGAGGCTTTCAAGATGACAAATAGGGTGGAATTATATGATGCCATTACCCATTTTAAGCATCTCCAGAAGAGGCCTAAAGGGCTTTGTTCGATGATTAGAAGAGCAGATCAGCAGGGAGGTTCTGAAGCTCAGGTGCAGATGGGAACTGGTAGTGCAATCATGGAAGAAGGAATAATGGTTGTTGAACCAGGCAGGTTTAGAAGAGCAAGTGGAAAAACCACACCTAGACAGTACTTGTCCTGTGCTCTAGATATTAGGAGCTTCCAGAGGCTAACTAGATTGAATCGTTGTGATATAAATCTTGTGAAAAAGGAATTAACTGAAACAAAGGCGCCCATATCTCAATCTGGCAGTGGTGTATCCGAGAAAACCATCCGCAAGGCAGCACTTGAACATGGCAATCTAACAGAAAGGGAGATTGGCATTCTTCTATATTTTGTGCTCTTCTATCTCTTTGAAATTGTAGGGTGGATATTTGGGAAGCCAACTCATTTATATTTATATCTCTTTCTTCTTCATCTCTATGTTCTTCCACAATAGCTAATAATTTATCTTTCTCTTCTTTTACTTGGTGAACTTCAACTATTTGTACTAGGTGTATATTTGGTATTTTCAGATGACTCTTTGATATTGAAATTTCATTACCTTTCTTTAATATCAATTATTTTAGTTGAGAGCCATCATCTAGTTATGAACTTAGATTCACTATTTTATCCTCAAGCTCTTTGATAGTTAATTTCTTGGCTCTAGCTATATATTTCAAATATTTTAGGAGATATCCTACTTTGTTCAGAGATTCTCTAATCCTTTTTTCTATCTTGGTGGATTTTACCACCTCTACACAAATCATATCACTGTCCTGTTTGAAGAATTATACTTTATCAGGATCATTGAACAAGGACCAATCCAAAACATGCTCTATATCTTTGTAATCTCTCAGAGTTGTAGGTATGGGAACCATTGGATCAACTACTCAATATCCTAAATTGTCATTAGCACAATATGCAACTGTCAACAACCTTTTATTATAAGGCATAACATGTAGCTTTCCTTCATTTACACTCTGTACACTTCCCTTTCTAATTTCCTTGTAGATAGATCACATGTCAGTTTCCACTAGTATAGGTCCTACTGGAGTTATTTATTTGGCTTTATGTGGTACCATGAACTCCAATGATGGAGAAGGCATCATCCTAGTTAGTTTTTTTCCTGACAGTATTGTTGGTTTCTCTACATCACAAATTTATACCTCATTTGATAAGAGTATTTGTCTGGTGTATTCCATTTATATTAATCTTACTGTCAAGAAAATAGAAAACTTGTAGGGTTTCCCCTCCAATCCGTAAATACTTATACCTATATGATATAAAAAATGGAACCGGTCTCAAACTCTAGTCTTTGGAGTAAACTGCAACCATTCTTTGCACTCTCTAGGCATTCTTGGTAGATCTATCCCATGAATGACCACATAGTAAATCCTCATTACTTTTTCAGTAAACTATATGAAGTTATAATTTCTTGATTTTCTGATAAAAATGGGATTCCATTCATATGAAATAATATCCATGTCTAATTAATCAATCATCTCCAGTCCTAGAATTTCAAAATATTTGAAATTCTGGTGTGGGAAAAAGAATAATAAACAAGAGGAAAATCTAAAAGTCTCTTGGGAAGGAAACTCTATTAGTTTCTGAATGAGAGTCTTAGCTATGAAACCATGAGTATCGTACTTAGGAGTATGCCCTGCTATTGGCTATAATTGTGAGAGAAAACCTAACATTGTCTCATACACCTCTTCATTGCTTTTGTAGCCTAATATGGAACATAGTAGGGAAACTATCCTTCTAGCCTCAATCTTGAAGAAGATAGTATTTAAAGGGGGGTTTTTGTTTTTAGATACAATTCTCGCTTCCATTCAATAATTTATCACAATGGTTTTACTATTATGGCCTAGGGTTTGGTATTGCAAGGCTAACTCTCTTTCTCCAAATGATAGGAGGTAATCTTCTATTGGTAGAGTGAACATTTTACTAATGCTTTGAAAAAAAATATTATAGATAGCTATGGTTCCATCAGAGGATTTGATGGTTCTTTGGCTTGACGAATATTATGTCGGGAACCACACTGTAAATTTGGGGAAATGTACCATGGGAGGGAATATTGAGAATATTCAGTTAGAATTCCATAACTGGTAGGGGTCCTGGTGTGTGGATACTTTGTAGCGAGATTCCAACAAGGTTTAAATTAAGTCTCAATGGGATATTACTAGGTCTCTAATATCAACTTGGTGGTAGAAAATGGTTGAATTCTCTGCTAGAATGTAATTGGGGGAAACATCGAAGGTTGGATAGCCCATTTTTATAGTTTAAATTATATGGTTAGGGATAATTTTGTGTTATAAAGGATTAGAGTAAAAACCTTTATACTGACTAATGGTAAAATTTCAAATGAGGAATGTTTAAACTGGTTTACCTGGTTAGGTGATGTGGATGGAAATTTTTCTTTAAGAGACTAACTTGGTTGTTGATTGGACATACTAAGTGCTTGGATATTTGGTTCACAGGTATTTATGAATGCACACACAACAAGGACTAGTGAAACTGAGAAAAATTTACTTCCATCTCGGCAATGCAATATTGGCAATGCATCAAGACAATTTCTAATTTATACTGCTTAAACACAAATTCATTATACTGCTTAAAGCCTACAGAGTTTTTTCCAGCCATACCTTAAAGGGAGAATGATCCAGCAAAAACTTGTATATCCAATGGCTTCAAACTTACCCCAAATCCTCTGCCTCCACTAGTGATTCCGCGACCTGTAGCTGCTCTTCTTCTTGCCTGCGCGCTCTTGAGAAACTGTTTCTAACCAAACCCGTACCCACACCCAGGAAAATATCGTTGCAGAGGACAAAGAGGCTTCAAGCCCTTGCTCCAACTTCGGGCATTGAGCGTGCAGGTGATCAACAATTGCAAACTGTGCTTCAAACCCTTGCTCCAACTTCGGGCATTGAGCACGCAAGTGAACAATTGCAGACTGTGCAAGTGTGGGAGGGAAGGAAGAATCAATTTCATGTAGAGCCCATGGTTCATAAAGCAGAATATCCCCTTTTTTCTCCCCGATGATGTGTTTAGTGTCTTATGCTAATGTTTGAGAAGGAGCGAAACCTCCAAAGGGTCCATAACTTTGTGTGGTCAGGACTAGGAGGCATGTGAAGCATGTTCTAGTCCAACCCCCCTTCGTTGCGACTAAGTTTTGGTTGGCATTAAATCAATTGTTAGCTTATAAATTAAAGGGTTGCGTATGGTATGACCCTTGATTTAATTGTTAGCTTTTAAATTGTGACCCTTTTAGGTGAAAAGACTACTCTTCAACCCTATTCTTTATATGGATTTCAATTTGTAAGATAATGAACAATGTCATTAGTATTTGCACTAGATGTTGTTTCTCATTTGTAAGATGGACAAAACTTGTTTTTCATGTCATTTTTCAAGCCCTATTCAGGTAGTATTGTTTCAACTAAAATATATTGATATGTTCCCAAATTGAAAATTGTACCTTTAATATGATATTGTGTTGAGATTACACCTTAGGGTTAATCTTGTCAAGTTGTGGTTTTTGTCCACACTTATTGCATCGCCATGGTATGTTCAAGAGTGCCTACCCACCGTGAGTTCCCCTTACTAACACCTATTTTTCCATTTTGGCACCCATGTTTTGTTTTACATGTAGGCCCAAGAACCCATTAGCCTCGTCATGTCAGAGTTTGAATGGTTAATGATTCTATATCATATTTTCCTACCATTTTTATCTACTTGTGCATTTGTGTATATTACTTAGTTGTTGTTCACTCCTTTAAGTTTACCAGAATTTCCATCACTTTTTCCACTCACCATTTACCTTAGTAGCTGGTATTTATTAAACTTTACCCATGAAAGGAAGGCATTAATGAGTGTATAAAACTAACCCAATACATTTTTCTTCATTTGTTTTGCATGGGACTACCATGTGCACATGGAATGTAGTTGCATTCTTTTACAACATTCATTTCCTCCACTATTTCATAGCATACTTATCTTTTTGATCTTACAAAAACATCAAAAAGACAATAAAAAAATCAAAAGGTGGGGGGTATTTTGATTTTTTTAAGTGGTAGATATCAATATTTTTCACACTTGAACACGACACTTGTTTGTGCCAGTCTCTTACAATTTGGTGTAGAATTTCCATAGGAGTCTTACCATGTTTCTAAGTTTACTTCATGAATTAGTTACCTTTCTAATCACCATGGAGAATCCATTCAATTTATCTTTTGTTGATGTTTTATTTCATTGGTCCCTACTTGGAACCGGTCGTTGTTCAATTCATAATTGTGTTGTGTTCATGCTCAAGGGAAGTTAGTAAGCCTACATTAGTTATTCCTCATATATTTTGACCATTTTTGTCAACCTTTATAGTATTGAATTGTACCTAATGCTTTCCTCTCTTCAATTTCAAGCAATCAGATTAGATTCTTGTTGTTTCCATGTTGATTTAGGAAAGGTAACTCGAGACTCTCCATCTGATGGATCTATTCTTATTGACTCCATTTTTTTTCTAGGAAATATATTTACACATTAGTATGGTACCTTGGAACTTACTAACATCAAAGGCAAGTTTTCTTGCAATCTAAAGTGTATTTTATTAAATGATTGAGCAATTTAAGCGCCATCGCTTAAGCGATGCTTAGGAGGATATCCATCGCTTAAGCGACACTTTCAAACCTAGCCGTCGCTTAAGAGACGCTTATGCCCACCATTTTTAAAAAAAATTATCTTTCTGATTTTTAACACGGTTAAAAGAAAAAATCCACGCGCCGTCGGAAAAAATCGTCGGATTTTGGATCGAAATGTAGTAGTGAGGGTTTCACGAATTCCAAATTGCATGATATCACTAGGGTTGACAAGTTATGACATGGAACTAGGGTTTAGTGACCTCTTTACAAGTTATGAGATGGAACTTGAAACACATGTACATGTACATATTCAAAACCAACTAGGGTTTCAGGAACACCAAATTGCATGCTATCACTAGGGTTGAGAGGTTATGACATGGAACTAGGGTTTAGTGACCTCTTTACAAGTTATGAGATCGAACTAGAAACACAGGTACATGTATGGTATGGTGTGGTATGTTATTATGGTATGATGTTAGTATGTTATGCTATGGTATGTTATTGTATGTTAGTATGGTATGATGTTAGTATCATAGGGTATTATAGGGTATGATATGGTATATTACACATGCATGCATGACTTAGAAGTAGAAACACGTGTAACTTTAGTGTTATGATGCTAGTGTATGTAATTTAGGTAGTGTATGGTATGGTTATAATGTTAAAAAGTTGGGATAGCCATAACGTTAAAAATTTGATGTGTCATAAATTCTTCCTTAAGTATTGGAAATTCATAGTAGCACACATGTGAACCACACATATCATGTTCCAAGATCAAGTCAACCATATATGTATAAATTTGAACCTTGATTTATATTATATATGTATACAAATAATGTTACAAAAATTGGCATGCCACATGGCTATAATACAAAATAGTGGATCAAACTATACATATGTGTGTATAAAAACAAAAATTTATATCTATGTATCCCCCATATACATTTATTATAGTTATCCATCCTTTCTCTACCACTGCCAATGTCTTTATAGAAGTCTAGTTTTCTTTTCCGACTGCTCACTGGTGATCCCCATAGTTGAACAAGAGGGATAGGTCACATCAGTGGAGACTGGAAAAAAACCAAAATTTGTAAGTTACTTTACCAACCTATAAAAATTATATGCACATTTGTTCAAATTCCAAAACAATATAACATTTTTACTTACCGTACGTGAGTAAGTAATGGTGGGTCATGGTGACTCACCAGCAATGACCCCAATTGGGTGCTCTTCAAGCACCACTTGCTCACTATCAAGTTGAATAAAAAAAAATTTGCCAATGTCAACAAATATACATGTACATTTTGGGGGGAGAGGTGGGTCACCGATTTGTTTCTCTTCAAGCACCAAATCAGAGAAATCAATACATAAATGTACCTGCTGGCTCGTCAGACGTGGGTCACCGATTTGGTGCACTTCAAGCACCGGTGCCTCACTAGAAGCTTGCATAAAGTAACATATGTCAATTTCAGATAATAAAAAGAATCAGATACATATATACTACATGGACAGAAAATGATGTTTTCAAAGAAACTGAAGCATACATGTACCTGGCAGGGGGGAAGAGTTGGGTTGCCAACAAACTCACTTTAGTGCTCTTCAAGCACCACTGGCTCAATATATTCCTGCATAAATTGAAATATGTCAATGTGATACATAAACGTACAAAAATGTACAAAGATAAAGCACCAAATCAAAGAAAGTGATACATAAACATACCTCCTAGCTTGTCAGAGATGGGTCACCGATTTGGTTCTCTTCAAGCACCAATGCCTCACTAGAAGCCTACATAAAGTAACATATGTCAATTTTAGATAATAAAAAGAATCAGAGACATATATACTACATGGATGGAAAATGATGTTTTCAAAGAAAGCGAAACATACATGTACCTGGTGGGGGGAAAGAGGTGGGTCACCAACAATTTCACTTTGGTGTTCTTCAAACACCACTGGATCAATATATTCCTGCATAAAGTAGCATATGTCAATGTTAGATAATACAAAAAAAATGAGACATATCAATGGGGGCAACAAGGAAAAAGATATTTGCATGTACAAAAAGCAAGAGTTGCAATATATAAATATACCTGGGGGACGTGAGGAGGTGTGTAACCAGTGGATTGATTAACTAGCAATTAGAGAAAGGGACTTCTACATGCATTAGCGAAGAAGTTCACTTTTTAGACATATTCATCAAAATAACGTTCCTATGTACAAAAGGATAAAGATACAATTAGACAATTTCAAAAAAATAAAAAAGTAAACGTTGAATCATTAAAATCACAATCAAAAGAAAGCGATACATAAACTTACCTACTGGCTTGTTAGAGGTGAGTCATCGATTTGGTGCTCTTCAAGCACCGGTGCCTCAATAGAAGCTTGTATAAAATAACATATGTCAAGTTTAGATAATAAAAATAATCATAGACATACATACTACATGGACGAAAAATGATGTTTTCAAAGAAAGAGAGACATACATGTTCCTGGGGGGGGGGGGGGGGGGGGGGGGGGGGGGGGGGGGGGGGGGGGGGGGGGGGGGGGGAAGAGGTGGGTCACCAACTACCTCTCTTTGGTGCTCTTCAAGCACCAATGGATGAATAGATTCCTGCATAAAGTAACATATGTCAATGTCAGATAATACAAAGAGAACGAGACATATACAGGATGAATGAAAAATGTTTTTTTCAAAGAAAGTGAAACATAATTAAAAGCGTAATTAAAAGCATATTTAAAAACATCATTAAAATCATAATTAAAAGCATATTTAAAATAATACGTGCATCTGGGAATCTACCTCTACATGAGAGGGACTAGGATGGGATTCAACATACTCATCCTACTCACCCTGCATAAAACATATTGTATTCAGATTATGATCTACTGAATCTTACAATCTCTACCTTAAATATGTAAATAACGTTGAAAAATTAAAAAGTATATTTCTTAGAACTAATGGTGAAGAACCAAACCCATATGAAATATTGACAACAACATCAATGTTCTCAACATTAATCGACAGACTATAAGAATCTAGGGTGTCATGGGACACCAGCTGTATATTTGTTCACATAATTTGTTAGATAAATAAATAGAAATAAATTGTGAAACAATTGAAAATTTTGATATAAAAAAATTACAATATGAAAAAAATGAGTTTTAGTTACAAATCAAAGTAATCCATTGTCCTAAAACTCTGAAGAAGGACCATAACATATGCCTCCACACAGTGTGCAAGGGTCTGGAGTAACACGACGCTCTAAATTCTCTACATCTCCAATGTGATATGTAGATGGATCCTTACTGTGCGATGGGCCGACCTCAGAAGTGCCAACCCCTTGCCCTACATTGCCTTGGACATCAGTTCCATGTCGAAGAAATGTATCTGCTAAGTCAAAGAAGGCCTTTTATGTATCCTCAATCATAGGACTTGTAAAAGGATATACTTCAGGGGGTTTTGGTGTGCGTGGAGGGCGTGGCACACGGTTAGGATCTATCCTGGCCCCTTCCCTATCTTCGGGAATCCCATGACCAACACCCTGGAAGTATAAAATATAGAAATAGTTAACATGCTTCCCGAGGATGAATTTTGCATACAACTTCCTGAGGAAATAAAATGGGATGTCCCCATTCCCATGAGGGTCTTCATCGAAGACCATATACCAATGATCCATCCAATTGGATTTCGTATTTGGTTCCACACACCAGTCTATGGAAATGTGTGCTCAACTATTGGGTGGAACCAATCCAATGCTAGGGTCCCAAAATAATGAAAACAATTAGTCTTTTGTAATATTTAGGTTTTTGATGTCTTTATAACTCAAACCATTGGAATAGTATTGCCTCCTGGATTCTCTGTACGAGCTAAGTTGTACATAGCTCCTTGGGCATTGGCAATTGTGTTTGTTATGGTGTCCAATGCCTTAGCTAAATATTGTCTCAAATGATCCCCCCCCTCTAATATATGAACTAAGGCACCTCAATGGACCCAAACATGCTAAAATCTGTGAATTTTGGTCTGCTTCCCCCTTCGGGTTTGGGTTTGGGTTTGTGTTTGGGTTTGTGTCCATGTTTGGGTTCATGTTTGGGTTCATGTTCGAGTTTGGTTCTTGGTTATTAGTGGGTTCATTTTCCATAGTATCTTACTCATTTCTATTATCTGTTAAGATTTAAACAAAAAAATACAAATTGTTTTAATTTATCACTCTTTGATTTAATTCAATTTTGTTTATTAAATTTATTTTAACAAATATAAAAACTATGAAATTATAAAAAAAATAAAAAATTGAAAACAATTTGTAATTCATATGAGTACTTACCTACCATTGGAGCCAAGCCACCTTCACAACCACCTCCAAATCAGCCTCCAAATGCTCAAAGACAAATCGTTGGTGTAGTTTATTGCTCTCCCGAAATGCTCACTATGCAAATGACAAAGTGAGGCCTGCAGCCTCTGTTTTTTTGTTTTGTTTTGTTTTTCATATCACATATATGTGATATATCGCAAGTGTGATATATCACACATGTGATATATATCGCATATGCGATATATCACATATGTGATACTTCCTTACTAACCTTAGCCTCTTCTTTGGGCTCAAGCTTTTCTAAATGTACCATCAATAATGCATATGCATTATGAATTTACACTTCGAAAGTGCATTTCTGATTTTTTAAGTGGCACTAAAAAGTGGAACCAACTTCATGCGAGCGCCCTTATATGTGTGTGTGTGTGTGTGTGTGTGTGTGTGTGTATTTATGTGTGTGTGTGTGTGTGTATGTGTGTGTGTGTGTTTCCCCTTTTACAAAAGGTATTTCTCTTTCTTCTAAAAATGCACAATTTTATACGTGTTCCATTATACATTGACAACATATATATATTTTACTTTTGTAATTCATATACAAAAATATCTTCATTCTTTTTATCCAATTCATAATTTAAGTAGAAATATTATGATACTTCCAATAGGGTGGAAGAATTTTGATTAAAAGAATTTAAATGAAACAAAATGGACTTTGGGGATTAGATCAAAATGTCATGAAGGAAAGTTATTGACATCCTATTATAATGGTGAACCTTATGTATCGAATTACCTTCTTATGCTTATCGTAAGGATTTTTACTAAAGGTTATATTCTAGAAGATTTGGTTAGATTCCATCCATTTAAACAATCTAGAGGACATGTCCCTTTGTGTTTATGAACGAAATATGATGTTTGATAGTTTTCAAATAATTTTATGACGGCTAAGGATTTTAAGTCTCATAATCATAGATTAAGTATCCTTTGATTTTCAATACTATATGAACTTGAATCTTAGAGAGTTTCCTCTCATAACCTTGAACCTTAGTGGATTCGTCGTCCATATCAGGGGTGTATTTAGATGATATAAGACACATTCAATGAATCATATGGATGGGAGGAACTTCCTAGACACTCTTTCAGTCACTTAAGATTAAATAAGTATCTTTAATAGTTAGCTTTTTTTATGCATTTAATTTATCTTTTTTATGAAACTTATGTTCTTGAATTTATGGGCTTATATATATAGTACTAATATATGTGATGAGTTACATGACTTCAAGTGTTGGTTGCAAAAGCTGTTGAAAGAATTGAGATAACTCACGGGAGGTAGTGTTGAGTAAAACAGTTGTATAAGTTCATACCTTCTAGTTAGCTGCTTTAATAATCTAAAGTGTGTCTAACCTTGTTGCATGTTCTACTAAGGAGACTCATGTGTCATCTCTGATGGATGTGCTTAGGACAACAAATACAAAATATGGTACCTTGGTATGAAGGGTGTTAACTACGATTAAAACACAGGGCTATCATTATCTCATTCAAGAATAAGTCTTGCAACTAATGTGACGTTGTTATCTCATTGTATTATTCAATAAGATTTTCTTATGTAGATTAGTATTAGAGTGATTCTTAATTGTAAAAGAATGGTTATAGTTAACTCAAAAAAGACTTTAAATTATTTTATCTGATTTAAATGTACATGTTAAGAAAAAAATTTATGCTACCACCTCGAGAATCTTTTTAGGTAGTATTTGGGGTACATTACAAGAAAGGGTTAAATCCTCCGAGGCATTGTAATTCTCATCCTTGAGGTGAGAATCCTCAACGCTTACTTTGTTTCATAATCAATTTTATAAACTAGCTAAAAGTGTTAAGCACTAACACCTGTGCTTTGTGTGCATGCAACCACCTCATGGATTTCCTCACTGTGCACTTGAACTATAAAAAAACCTCAAGTTATACCTCCATTAGGTTTTAGTGTGATTGACCAAAGTTACTCTGAATTCAATGTAAAAGGAAGGGAGAGGCTTCTCATCCTTTATCACTTAAGTTAAGTTTTATTTTCATTTAACAGTAGTTGGGTATTCTCTTTGATTTGGGACTCCTTTGAGATAACTAAATATTTCTTCCGTAATTGGCATATCGCCATTGTAGACTTTCTCCAATTTGTAATTTATAACAAGATTAGAATGTGACTTGATTTCGGAATAACAAGTCTTAATTGTTGCTTGATTTAGTTTTTATTCTGATTGGTTTCCAACCACTGTAGATCTTACTGTTTGTATTTAATTGTCGAATATTATGCTGATTTGGTGGATAATATTACTCTACATTTAACTCAAATTGATTATCATTGAGTTTAGAAACTCATATTTGCAAAGCATATGTTATTAATTAGTTTTGTTAATTGAATACTTTGTTTATAGCGCTTTGATGGAATGTGATACCTTAATTATGCTTTTAATTAATCAATATATTTAGATTTGTCCAAATATGGGTATGAATCCCAACTAGAGACTAGGGTTAATGTATGTGTATTAACTGTAACAATAAAGGTAAGCTCTAGGTAGAAACCTTCGGCTCATAAAGGAATGTGATTTTTTTAATTTGCTTAGATCTATATTGGGATTTTGCTATATAAAAAGTCTACAACCTATTTAATTACTTTAATTAATTGTTTAAACAAAGGGTTTATTATTAGTATCCTGATTATACATATTATTCACAGATGAAGCCTTTCCTCTCAAATTAGTGGATGTGTGATCAATACTTGCAATATGAATAACTTTGATTTAAGCATACTTTAAAAAAATCTTTGTAAAGTTATCTAGATTTTAATTTAAAGTAGAGAACAGATATATGTAAAGAGTCTCTAAGCTCTTAGTGTCACATCTGATATTTATACATTATAGGGTTGATTCATAGTGGATGTAGAAAACATGGAAAAATATTGTAGAGGGTTAATTTACATTGAAAATTTGTATTTATAAAAGAGATATGTGATTCTACATTGTTTACATAAATGATTTACTAATAACAGTTTATAAACTAAGAACATATAATTAAAGGAAATAAAAGAAATACTAAAAGATATATTGTAAAAATTCTATGTAAATATTAATATTGAAATAATCAATAAATTCACGAAAGAATCTGCAACCATTGTGGATAAAACAAAAAATAAAGTGCCGTTTCTCCCAACCAACCCCTAGAGCATTCAAAACATACTTGCTCCAAAAACCTTGAGCCTATTTATTGACCCAAAAGGGAAAATTGGGATGAATTCCCCATCTCTTTGAATCAATAGATTATTTCCTCATCAATCCCTAGCCTCTGACTTATTGGATAGAAATATTATTTGATAGTATTTTTCTTACCACTTAGAAATTTATGAGCTCGGTGCTCTTTAGGGATCCACAAGGAGTATACCTAGTGCAACACTTGAGTTTTCATTCAAGAGTTTTTTTCATTTGTCATTTTCCCTTCTCATTCCTCTATTTCAGTTGTGATTCCTTTAAGTACTTTAATTACTCAATAATAATAATCTATCACATCAGTTTTGAATTTATTGTCAAAATATATAAAGAATAAAAAATAACATTTGAAGTAATAAATAATTAAACAATTGTTTCATGTATTACAACCTCCAAGAAATCTTAACAAAACCAATCACAATGGACACATTCTAGTATTTGCAAAGTTGCTTGGGAATGACAAATTTTGCACATTAAAGTTTAATATCCACAAAAATCCAGTTATGATGTTAGAGTTTGTATCAATATAGTTTTGTCACTCACTCTATGAGAATATGGCGCTCATGTCTCACCACATTTAAGAAGCCTCATAGTAGTACATAAGTAAGTTCTCAGGTAGATTTCAATCAAAATTTTAAAACTGTCTTTAATATGTGTTGTAGTGGCTTCCTAGAAAAGCTCGCATTTTATCTAAGCGAAAAATATAGTGAATAAAAAGAAGAGGAAAGGTTGAAGAACTTAATCTGGTAGTTTCATTTTTGAAAGCATAAGCTTTGTAAAAGTGAAGAATCAATTAAAATTTGGAGCGATTGTGTATGCACCATTTTGTGGAAGTAACATATTTTCCATGATCGAGTGCATAAAAATCATGCATGTGTGTAATGTCCCCAAAAATCGAAAATATAAATTTTTTTCATAGGCTAGTAAAAAATACCTACACAGAATGTTATTCACTTATGGAACTCTTATGTACCTATGTTTAGTCGTAAGCTGTTCTTACGTTATGTCGTTTACATTTCAGTCATTATATTTAGTGTATTTTACTTATGATGTTGTACTTCTTTTTCCTAGTTAGTATTATGTTTACACTTCTGTCGCTTATGTGTCGTTACTGGATTTATGTGCTTTGTCCTTTCTGCATTGTCGCACTTGTTAATTATGGACTCCCAACCTAACTTTGTTTGTGGAAACAAAGTGGGCAGAGTGGCGGGACTTGTTCTCCCAAGATGGTTTGAGAGGTAAAGTATTACTTTGTTCACAGGCTTACTTAGTTCTCTTAAATAACGGATTCATATGATCCTATAACCGACATCTACATTATCTTCCCTCGCAAGAGGGAGAAGAAGGTATTTTCGTACTTAAGAAGAAAAGTGACTTAGGACTAAAACGTTTTCATGTACATGGATGTCTCTGTAATAATTATAAGGATCCCTTGTAATAAAGAAAACAATGCGAAAAATAATTATCCTAAATACGTAGGAACAATCCTTCTTAAATGACACCTAAATACATACAACAAGGATAGGCGTCCTTTCCATGACAAGTGAGAATTCATGACTAGTTTCTCTTGGACAATTATCTCTCTAGAGTATACAAGTTTCCATTAACCATTATATTAAATTTAAATAAGTAACGGGTTGTTGGTAAGGAAAAAAGATCAATATTGGGATAAACACATGCCTCCATATTTAATTCCTTAAATAGATAATTTAAGACAAACCTGTCTCAGTTAATTCCTTGAATGGAAAAATTCAAGCACACCTATCTCGACAAAATTAATGGCATAATCAGTGCCTTGATGAATGGATTCCTAGCACAACCTAAGGGGAAGGAGACCATTGCTTTTATTTTATTAAATAGATGTCCATCAAATCCAAAAGGGGGAGCTCTACTTTGGATGCTAGGGCTTCGATGTGCATGGTAGATTCCTGTAAGTTGTGCGACTTCATGGTGGTTCTGCAGCTGGCTCCCAACCCCTCTATTCTTCTCCAAAGAGGATATGCTGGAAGGGGATCTCGGCTCTAATGGAGTGATTTTATTTATTGCCTCAGTTCCAAGGTATGCAATATCATCTGTTGAAATAAAATGAATGCATATCTCTCACTTATATAGCGATCGGGCTGGGGATTTATTTCATGTGCCTACTGAATATTGGGAAAATCACACATACATCACAACTCTGGTTATGTGTGATTGTTTTAACCCTTGTAAACTGTATTTTATTTGGCTGTGACAACGTGGGGGTTCCTCCTATGCCGTAGTCGCCATCATCCTTAGAAAATCCCCCAAACAAGATCTATGTCTAGCGTTTCTTTTTATAAATAGACAAGAGGATCAGGTCGTCCTCCAGATTGGCAATAGGGGAGGGTGTTTGATCCCTTGAAGTCACACCAGTTGCCGGTGGAATTTGTTTTACCGTCCTTTCCAAAAATATGGTTTAACTCACCACAACATAAGGAGAGGTGCAAAAATAACTAATGCCGTTGGCTAACTTCTACAACAGCATAGTTGGGACTACTTTTTACCTTAGATTAGGCTGATTGCCAGGTTTTCAAACAAAAAGAAGAAAAAAAACATGTTGAGTCTTGAAACAATAGTTGTTAAATTTACTAAAGTCCATAATATTTTATTTTGGTAACTTGGGTGTTGGAAATGTTGGATCTAGGAATCTGTGTTTTAAGTCTCACTTGAGAAAAAGTTGATAGACGTCACCTAGAACTTGACACCCACAATCAGTCTAGTTCCTATACTATTCTATATATTGCTTGGCAAGTTGGCATCTGTGTTGGTTATAGCTTTCAAAAATAATCATCTTGGGATTATGCCACTCATTTTTGGGTGTTTGTAACTCTATAAAGAGTGAAGGCCATAGTTCATCTACCTTAAGAGCACAGGGTTATTCTAACTTGTTGGTCGGCTAGGGTTTACACTATACAGATGGTGTGCATCCCTTTTATCGGCAAAGAAAATATTCTCTCTAACAAATACCATATAACTTTCTGATCCAGCTACAACAGCGGTTTTATATAAAATATTTAGGCTTAAATAGTCTTACCTCTATTTTGATCTTTGCCCTTGGGTTTGATATGTAGATATATTGCATTGGGTCAGGAGGTACTTTTTCCTTGGACTTAAGTACTTGCAATCTCTCTATGTATTTTTTTAATGGACATTTCCTTTTCAAATAGGTGCATCGTTGTGGTTTTGATCAACTCTCTGAGTTATAGCATCTGCAAACTTGCCAAATCTTTTATGGGGTTTTTAGTGACCCATCTCTTTTCCCATCTATGAGCTCGCCCTTCTAGGAGTTGAAGGGAAATTTTCAGCATATCTTCTGGGTCATGTATGTCCTGCACTTGAAAATCTAGCATGTTCTCTCTCTACCTTGAAAAGAGAAATGTTTATACTACGTACACATACTATCTGATTTGAATTGAATGTGACTAAGAGACGGTCTTTATACTGTCTTGATTTGAATATAATGTGACTAGGAGACTTGATTTGAATATAATTAAATAAGAAGAGGATTTTCTTTGTTGAGTAGAAACTTATTGCTAGATGCTCAATTATGTCGAGAAGATTGCTTCATGATGTATAGAAGTAACGTTAAATTTTTGGTAAGGTGGTTTCCCTAGTGTTGTCTAGGGTTAACGCACTAAGTACTGAGAGTGTTTATATTTAGGCAAACCACTATATGGATGCAAGTAAGTATGGCAACAAGGGGTTGTGGAAAAATGTAAATTTTCTCTTATTGAATGATAATACATGAGAAATGGTTGGTGGACATAACCCCAAGAACGGGGTGAACCACGTACATTTGTGTCTCTCTCCTGTCTAATGTTTATTTGTATTTTGGATAGTTTAATATGCTGGAAGAATATCGAGCTTTGCATCTAAGCAATTTATACTTGTCGTATGTTCAATTTTCTTTATAGGGGGTAATAGATATACAAACTATACACAGATTGAATGCATAAAATTGACTAAGAAATAAGTTGTAATTCCGTTTGTAAACTGTTTGTTTTATTCATGCTTATAATACAGGTATATTTTTAAAGGGTTGTAAGAGTAACAAAAAAATCAAAGTTCAGGGGTTACTGCTATGGAAATACTATGCAAAGGATTTCGTCATTTAACATAATTGTATTGACGTGGGGACATTAATGCATCGGTTTAGTTCCAAGATGATAATGGAAGAACATTCTAATATATTGTCTTGTGCTAGATTAATCCTTACTTTACTAAGCATAAGTCATTGGTATATTTCTATATTGTTGTCATTTTTATGTGGGAGGGACGTAAGGACAATTTGATATGGGCTTAAAATTATGGCGTTGTGTTATAATCAGCTATACAATATCTATAGATTTACTAGGTAAAAGACTTACATAGAGTATGAGTAGATTTACACAGAGTATGAATAATTTTTTGGGATTTATATCCTAGAGTATGGTATATCCTAAAGATGTGAAACATGTCGGAAGGGAAAAGTTATAAAAAAATTTAAGGTGAAAATTTTACCCCAATCTCTTCACAACTTTACTTTGAAGAACTAACAGGTATGTTACAATTCGTCTAGTTCATACGCTTACACATTGGTTTGGTTTAATGTTCTGAACATTGCCATACTTCTCATCCCCATCTTCGCTTGTGTTTTGTAGGTGCCAAAAAGGAATGAGGAGCAGCGTGTATTCAACTCTATTGGCTTCAAGTGTTTGCAAATGTGGCCTCAGTAAGGCTGTGAGCAAGTTTCTACTTGCTACCTCTCGGCCCTCTTTTGATGACTGTGCATATATTTGCTGCTTGGTTGTGGTTTTATGCTGTGGGTTTCGATGTGGGGTTTTTCAAATTTGCCTTTGGGCATATGATTACAGACTTGGATTTTGAACAATGTTTAAAGGCTTCGGCCATGGAGTGAAATCGCACTCCCTCTAGTTCTGTGTGTATATTTTGGGTTTGTAAAAATTACACAATGGTTGGGCCTTTGAGCCATGGGCTACACCAGTGGTTACAATGGTGCCACAGCCCATTGGAATACCCGTAGACTTCATTTTTGGCTTTGGAAGTGACTGCGTGGAGACACTGCTTTACCATACCGTGTATGATGTTTATACTTTGCGTATTTAATAAAGGACTCATGTCATTTTGCTTACTGTGTTGTGATATATGTGCTATTTTATGGTTTATTAGTTTATTTTGGACATAGACATCGCCTTCATTTGAGGTCTATGTGTTATGTAAATTTCAATGGCTATAATATGTGAACAACATGGGTGGTTGAGAGGCCAAGACATGAATGGCTTGATCCTTCCCATCGTGGCTGCAATAGTTTTACTGTTAATTCATTTCTTGCTTATCTTGTATTAGATAGTTTACTGGTTGATTTGTTAACATGTTAGTTTTGTAAATAAACCATACTGTGTAGTTCTATGTTGGCATGGTCGTAACTTATGTGGGTGTTGTGCATAGCATCTGTGGGTTATTTTAATCACTATGAATTCATTGGTTTCATAGAGTCAAGGGTTTAATGTCCGTCGATGGCATTGGTTGTTGTATTTAATGTGTAAATGGACTCTATGTATTTATATGTTGGTTGAGTCCGTGCTGTAGCAAAATCGTAGTTTGCTTAACAATGTGTATTGGTTTAAAAAGATTGTAGCCCGCATACATTTTATGTATAGTGTGTCCTTAGCGCACGGGGACTTCACTTAGTGAACCTCTAACATAGCACGTGCGATTGTGGGATATTAAAGAATACCCTTAATTTCGAGAGATATTGACCCAAACTCTTTTTGTTGAAACCCCCTCCTAATACTTAAAACCTCCTCCCCACCCCTTTTTATANCCCACAATAAGAACTAACATGATAGGATATTGGTTAACAAGTGAATCCCCCGTGCCTTAGTGTGAAAGAAAACGATACCCCATAGGGTTTGACTCTATTTTGGATATTAACATAATGAGTTGTATTTTATTTAAATAAGAGAAACTAGTCTTTCATGCCCACACGATTTGATTCCTGTTCCTATTTGAAATACATGGGTTATTGTATGATTTTGATGTTATTTTAATATGATATGATTATTGTTTAAGATGTATTGTTTTAATTTGGTTATGGTAATGTTTGATGAGTTATGTGATTTTGTTTATGGCTATGTATAGATGGAAAATGGATAGAACTATGGATTCTTTTGTATGAATTATGAACAAAGATTTGTAAAAGACCACATGGATGGTCACGATGCTTCCTTCGTTTCTTTAGTTCTTTAGTTCTGATATTGATAATTTAAAAGAAAGTTTCGATACTAGTATATTCTTATTATGGAAGACCTTGAAAGGTCTTAGAGGAGTTATTTATTTTTGGAATTAAATGTATAGATAGCTTTCAGGAAAGTTTATACTTGATGACCTTATGTGTATATATATTTATCTATAAAGTAGTTTTGTTTGTAATTACTACCCTAAGGTATCTAATTAGTATATTTATTTTTTTAATCTTGCTCCTATGCTTAAATCTACTATAATATGAACATGTATGTACTCACAAATGAAATATGTCAGTAGAGTTATAAAGAATAGGTGAGCAATAAAGAACATGTCTTGATTCACCTAGTTTACAGTAATATTTTCTGAATATTGAATGAATACCAAAACAAACTTAGAGATGCAATCCTAGCTATATACAGCCTATGATAACATTCACCACCCAAGGTATAGTTAAAAAATAAAAACCATAGCAATGTATAACGAGAGAATCTAATACATAGGGTTAGTAGATACATTGAAAACATTCATCTAACATATCCATCAATTAATCTAGAAGATAGCATAGACAGTTTAGGGTTAAAATTTAGGAAATGTAACCCTAGGAGATATGGACAGAACCATTGTTTCTAGGGTTATAAATATATAAAGAGCATCTATATAAAGCATCCAACATTTACCTTAGAAATGAACTTGACATACTAAGAACTCATACCTGTAACTTTTCTTCCTGAACCTCCTTTAATGGCTAAACCTGCACACTTTTTAAATAACTAGCATTAATGTAACATACCCCTTATATCCTAATGCCATTATGTGTGAAAAAGGGTAAAATTTTTGCCTGCTGTTACTACAAAATGAATCAAACCTGTTAGTGGCAGATTTTACATGGCATTACAAGGAAGTATGTCCAAACAAATTAATAATATTAACCATTACATGTATCGAACAACAATATCTAAAAATTTGTTGGATATAAATCAGCACTAGACAATACGAATTGAAATCAACCATTCATTCCCTCCCACTACTGTCCTTCTCACTCAATATACTAGGCAATTAACTTCAACCTTTTATTCTACATTAGTTTGTGTTTACATCTTTACCATGAGTAACCAATCTTCTTTTAAAACTTAAATAGTCATGGAAAACCCCTCAACCGGATCATCTAGTTAACAAGGCGCAACACATCAAGTAGCATAAACTAATGTGCCTACAGAACATAAAATAATAAACATCTTAGAACATAAAATAACACACATCAAGGGCACACATAAACAAGTCCAATGTACGTGGTTCATCCCAACCTTGGGCTTACGTCCACCAAAAGTTAGGCCTGCTTCTTTATTCAGAAATTCATCTAACAAAGTGTACAACCCACATCATAAATGATGTTTCATCAATTGCTCATAAAATAATAGGAAACCTCATCCCAAGGCCCACACAAATAAAAATATCTTTGAATAAGCTACTAGAGTAGGTAGGGCCTCCATTCTAAAGTTTATTAATGTAACAATTAGTTATATACCCATACATAAGTCTCAGCTATCATGAGAACAAGATCAAAGGTAACAAAGCATGGCTCCCTTAAAATACAAAGGTCAGTGAATGTACAAGATCCATTCCCTACGAACTTTCCACCATACAAAACATCTTTATGCACGTAGTAAATAATTACAATTAATGGGTTAACATTAAAACCACACATGACTCTCCTTCCACTCTTAAAATTCTTCATAACTTTACCCTCTATACTTTTATCATAATATATATGATCTTACCAATATTCTGAGGATAAAATGTGACCTACTTAGTTCATAAAAAGGAAATGAGTGAGCAGCCAAAAATTTAGAGAAAAATATACTTACTCATAAAGTGAATATGGTCAATCTAATGAAAGGGAATATAGTCGACCCAAAAATTCCTGCTTTGCTTGCCTGGCTCTTTTTAACACAGTTAATGCAATTTCATGTTTATCTTCTTAAAGATTCTGTATATTACCAGAGTTTAAGCTACTGGCAACTGGATTCCACTTACAAGGTCATTAACATCAAATCGTAGGAAACCAAATGGTGGAGAATATAGAGAAAACAAGCAATTTTTGGAGTGTGTCATTATTTAGTAGCCTATTCAAACATAAGCCTTGAATACCCCTTTCCGAAATAGATCTTAATTCGGCCAAAGGCCAAAGGATTCACACAGGAGCATGGTATTTACCATGAGGTTTTGACAAAGCCTGTAGGAGAGATTTGTCGAGTTCCTTGTGCCTGTTCAATTCAAGTGATCGAAGTATGTCCTCAGACAAAAACCATGCCACGCTAAAACCCTTATCAGTTGACCATCCACTAAAGTGCCTCAGTTAGAATAGGGTAGAGCTAGAGTGGGTATGAAGCACTTTTGCAAAAGCTAGAAGCGGGAATGAAAACATGTTCTCTGCGTGTGGAATAAAGAAAATCCCCTAGAACAATAACGTGGCCTGAATCAATGCAACCCATGAAAGAGAAAACAAAGCAAGTGGGAGCCAAAATAGGTAATCCAAGACAAGAGACCGCCAGTGGAGGTAAGAAAATGCATGCAAGCCCAAACAAGGCAATATGGGTCCAACCAGGATCCAACGCAATCGAGGAAACAAAAAAAAAACACAGAGAGTTAACGCCTATTCAAAAAATCACAAATACTAAATCTCGAGGTCTATAAAGCATACAAAGACTGCACAGACTTGAATAATGAAAATCATGATCAATACTCTCCCATGGAGGTGTGGGTTCAATCCTCTGAGATCACTTACTCTCTATATTATAGTTTGATTTGGGTATTTCGATCTAGTTTTGGTCTACGTTGCACACCTTGTACAATATCGAAATAAGGGACGATTTGCACGTAAATTTTCAACTCACGATTTAATGTTCAAATTTCAATTGCAGACTATAGCCAACACAGATATTTGGAGGTCATGCCCGATCTCGAACTGAGGCGTAGGTAACTGGACCATTTGAAGCATGAAACATTTCGCCCCATCACTTCCAAACCACCATGATTCTGATCTCCTCCTTCCAGGAATTTACTAATATTCTCTTCCATATACAATGACCACCCTCGCTATGATGCCAAAAGGGGATTTTAAGGAGTGTCCTTCCTTCCAAAATCGCATCTTATTAAATAGAAAAAAAGGAGGAATGGTCATTTCCTTGAGGTCCGCCGAGCTTCCAACATTCAAGGTAGTATTTCTGCCATCATTTTTGCTGAGGCCTGTCTCCTCTTATTCAGTTGACACAAAACCACCTCTCCCATCATTTTGCTGAGGCCTATCTCCTCTTATTCAGCTGTAAAAAAACCACCTCCCTGCCATGTGTCCAACATAAGAATAGTCTTCTCACCTTAACAAAATATTTTGCTTATGATAGTCTTCATATCATAATCCCCGTCCCTTAAAATATTTTTGCTTATGAAAGACTTAAAATTATCATTTTCTTACATAATAATCTGTGTCTTTTATAAAGACCTAAATTTATCATTTTTCCTATATGATAGACTTCTCAAAATAATAGTCCATGTATTTTTTTATAAATGCTTAATATAATCCATGTATTTTAAAATAACCCTTGTCTTTTGTAAAGACCTAATTAAGAATCCATTATTTTTCTCTTTTCTCATGATTGATTTTAAATGATGATTATTCATGCCCTCTTATATAAGGACTTTAATTTAACAAATAATTTAATATATGGTTTTCTTCTCATAATGATCGGTGTCTTTTGTAAAGACTGAAATCTATCCTTGTTTTCCTTATAATGATAGTCCTTGTACTTTATAAGTACTTAATATACAATTTCTCTTTTACCAATGAATCATGTTTTCCACTACTTAATTTCCTCTCAGGATGACACCTAAGTCGTCGAATGAAATCGTCACATTTTCTTTGATTTTTTTGAAGTGTTTGATGTTCCTTTCGATGGAACATCCCATTACTTATCTTACCCCTCATTTACTTAGTAGGGTTGACTACAATCCTCTCATATATATATATATATATATATATATATATATATATATATATATATACGGATAACTACATACAATGCTTAGGTATAATTAATCCCAGTAGATTGATGACGATATATATATATATATATATATAGATATCCTTCTTCTTCTTAATTTATAAGGCGACTAAATCATATAGTCTCTTAACCATTAATTCTTTGGGATGGTTTTCCCTTTGGCTCTTCCTACTTTATGTTTAGCCCCTTGACCCTTTTGTCAAGGTCACTATCATTGAAAATTTCTTAGATCATGTCTCGCTTACGTTCGGTGTTAACTAGCTAGCCATTTAATTAGGCTAATTATGGCAACACAAGAATCCTTGTACGATGCCATAGCTATGTTAACGTAATTAAGGCTCTTTGACCCGATTCTTTTCTTTTTCCCTCGTGGGTTCAGTAGCCCGTCGTCGAGTTGTGTCCACCACTTAAGTATTTTAAGGAACTTTAGATAGTATCAATTACAAGGTCTTACTAGTGGGGCTTTGGCCTTGGGATCCTCACCAGAAGACGAATACAACAATATTCAAACGTTTACAACACATTCAGGGGTTTACAAAAGGGACATTACAATTAACAATTTAAGATAGATCCAACATTTGATTTTTATGATCAAATCACTTGGGAACTACCATGTTCCTCCCAACCATGACCTGGGACCGTTTCTGGTTTTAATTTGGATCCCCCCGAGCTTGAATCCAACATGCAAGTAGCTTAGAGCTCCTAAGGTAGGGTTTCCTAACTGGTATTCAGTTCTGAATCAATCATCTTTTCCTTGCACGAGAAAGTTCTCCATGAAAACACTTGAGAGAAAAAACACGCAGAATAATAATTCACCAAAGATAAAATGAGAACCCCCAAGCCTTTGGTTGGCTTGAGTCTCTATAAATAGACTTTTCAATCAAAGGGACACTTAAATAAAGAAATCATTGATTTCTTGATTTAACCCTTTTTAATTATTGGGGTAATTTTCAATACTTATGAACTTTTAACTAGTTCCTACCTAAAGTTTCATAGGTATTATACTATTTATTAATCCTTTAATAATAAACAATAATTGATGGAGCTTCTCTTCTTTCTTTTTTTTAATTATATATTTAATCATAATTAATTTCTTATACATACTATGTATAAAATACGTAGTATTATAACACTTGTTAACATTTTTTTTAGGCATCATGTACCATGATCCCTAGACTTAATAACACTTCTTCATTAAGGTTAAGTAGATATGTAGCTTAGGTCAACGTGGATAGGAAACTCTAAACATCCTTGCATGTTGGATTTCCCTCGTATAATGTGGTAGCTCTTCAGTACTTTGATAAGAATACATAAATTCAAAATTTCATTTAATCACTTATAGATAAGTATGATGAGATCAATATTTTTCTCGATTCGATTCTTTTTCACTCGGAAGTTATAAAATTCTTTTTAGTAACCCCTAGCACTTACTAGAGCCCATACTCAACGCATATAGCAAGGAGTTACAAACATAGTGCAATTAGATAGCTTTTGGTCAACACTAAAATGCTAGGATGTACTTGTACGATACACCTGGATACAATGGCCATTGATTCGATGCTCGAGAGCTTATGTTCAACATCAACATGGAAGGCTCTAGGGCTTATGCCCAACACATCCAATTATCTTTTCATGTGTTCCAGAGCTTCTTGCTCAACACAAAGGTAAGTATTCATGTGCTCCATAGCTTCTTGCTTAACACAATTCTTCAATCACTCAAGTCTTCGAAAGCTCCTTGCTCAACACAAAACATCTCGTCAATCATGTGCGTGAGGGTCCACCCCCAACACAAACAAACATATACATATATCATAAATAATTGGCTTACTCCCAATATACACAAACAATCATATACATATATCATCAATAATTGGCTTACTTACAATATATAAAACAAATCATCATGTTCATATGCACTGGGCTCTTTGACCGGATATAAAATAAAACATCAAGATAATCATCATAATCAATAGGCACATGCCTAGATCCAAAATTGAGGATATTACAATGTGTTTCTTTTATAAAAGGACAAAATTTTGTCATTTGTTTTATGTAAAAGGTTTTCTCAAAAAGTTTCAAATTTTTGCCCACAAATTTAAGACAATGTTATTCTCTATGAGGAAGAAATTAAGTTCTAAAATATTTGGGCAGTAAATGTCTTTTAGTTACTTTCATATTTTAGCAGTAAATGTCTTTTAGTTATGTTTTTATTACAATGAAGTAAATGTCTTTTAGTTATGTTTTAGTTATGTTTTAGTTTCAAAGAGGTAGAATTATGCTTTATAAAATAATTGTTGAAGTATTTTGCGATTGCCGTGAGCTCTCAAAACAAATATCTCTTTGTTATAAAAGGCGAATTGTAAATTGAAGAGAGTTTTCCAAATAAGCCTCGAATCTTCGCTTGCCAAAACAGTCTAAACCTTTTAATCGCAATTGTTTGTTGTTGCCCAGTAAGACGCCAGTACATGCAAAAGTACTGTCACTGGACCACGGTTAAACGGTGCATTTGTGCTAGAAATAGTCAATCTGCTACCATAATTATGTTATATAAATATCCCATAGACAGGAAAAGCGAGCATGCAGTCAGGACAGAGAAGTGGAATCTCTGTGTTGACTTCCCAAGTCTTCATAGGGATACAACTCTGAGTTTTTCTGATAAAGCCATCTTATTTTTATGACTCTTTTAGAGTTAACTGTAATAGATCTCTCTGTTCAGTTTCCTATAGGCTGGAATTGATGCAATTTCTTACTTATCATATCCCAGTTGCAAGAGATTCTTATACCTTCTTTGTGTTTTAGTGTGATAAACCCTAAATGCTTTAAAGCCTGTGTAGATCAAAGGCCAAAGACAAGGTGTTCAGAATCCAGTTGGTGCTTTTCTCCTTTAATAATAGTTTATCTGATAATGTAACAAGTTCTATTTACATCACACGCACTGAAAAAAAGGAATCGTTGTATGCGATACAATGCTATCACTTTCTGAGGAGGAGCATCTTATTTTTAGGGCTCTTTTAGAGGAAGCGCAATGGATCTCCGCTTAGTTTCCTATAGGCTGGCAGGGATGCAGTTTTCCATTTTATACCGTTGGCAATTTAACCATAACTACTTTATGTCGACCATCCGATTGTGGGTTGTCATCAAAATGTCGTGTAGCTTATGTTTCCTTTTATGTTGCAATGGAATCTTATGCCCTGTTGGCTTAGTCTGATTAGAAATTTTGAACTCATGCTGCCACTAATACGGTTTTCAAAACATGATCCTGCGTTATGCTTTCTTATTGGTCTGGAAACTCTTTAAAATCGAAGAACAGTAACTGTAAGCTGCCAAAAATGCATGTGTGTGGCGCAATATATGAATTAAATTAAGGTATAATGTTTCCATTCATGTATTTTAGAAGAAACTGTCTATATTTTGTCACCCGTCATTTGACTACGAGTGTTTCTACAATTTTACGTTATATATCAATGAAGAGTAAGCAAGCTACATGGATAAATGTGTGTAGAATTGCAGGGCTTGAATGAAATAGATATCGTTGAAATTACTTAGCAATTTGCGTAACCCACCACTCACGGAATAAATTATCTTTCATCGTTTATAATCCCCGAATTTTTAAATTTTGATGGAATAAATTTTAATTTATGTTTTATTAGCAATAAAGAAGTTTTAAAAATTAAAATATTATTTTTATTTTTTTAAATTAATTAGGTTGATAGAAGTTTATATGTTAGGATTTTTGGGTGGAATATTATCTACAGGATTACAATTTTAGAGGATTACATGAGGATGACACACATTTATAATCTAATAATTATAAAAAATATGTGGTAGCTGATAAAGTCATAGTCCATGCATTGATAACTTTATAGTGGATGTATGGATAACCTGTAGCTCATGATGAAGGAATAACTAGTCATCAGCTCAAAACTATATGAATAGTAATTTAAAAAAAAAACTATCATAATTATATAACTTATAGCTAAGTGTTTTAAAATTTGGAGTTTTTTTTGTGGTGGGTGTTTTTTTTAAATAATTAATTTTGGTTATTAAAATAGTTTCACTGTTCAGATTGTATTTTTTTAACATACACCTGTGTACTTCAACCCTTAAATACCAGTGCACCTTGATCATACTAATTTCAGTAGGATTTTAAAAAAATATCAACCAAAATAATCCAAAATATAGAATATTAAGCTAGTACCTATATCTCCCAACATCCATACCCGTTTCTGTGTATCAGTGACAGTTCTATGTCAGCACTCAAAAGTTCCATCACATGACAAGGATACTGGCATAAAATTCAAACAGCGTCAACATGCGTTCTAAAATATTTTTCGTCTACCCTACAAGTTCCCCAATCCTATTGTGTTCCATTGAGCTTTAGCTTTTCAATTCTTATGGGCATTTATAGATCAACTCCATAAACGTACTCGAGGGGTTTACTAAGTCTTAGCAATAGTACAGTTTAACCAAGAGTTTGGTAAAGTGCGTTATGATACGAGTGTAAGGGCAATGGTGTTCTAAATAGAGTTCAAATCAAATGGGGATGATGACTGCTACTCCAGTTGAGGAGGGTTATAAAAATCCGTATTGTCAGTACCAAAACGAAAAGCTGTTGCGTGTAGAGAAACGAGTGAAATGTTGTGTGATGTCAGAAGTTTATGTTTGCAGGGGAGTGACAATGGAATCTTATGCCCTGTGGGTTTATTGTATTTGTGATGAACCAATGTCCTTTAAAAATAGTCCAGAATTAAAGCAATGACAATAAGGTGTTCAGACTGGCTTCTATTTGTTATTTTGCTTTTCAGTGTAGACAGACCGATACAATTATGGCTACTACATTGCTGCCCGAATAAGTAACACACTCTTCTCAAAACAAACATTACAACCTGATGCTGCCACTCAGATAGATTTCCAGACGTTATCTGGAGCTATGGTTTCTTATTGGTTAAGAAACTCTTTACAATATGTCCACTGTCACTGTGTCCGCCAAAATGGATACGTATGCCGCAGTACATTGAAATAAATTCAGAGATGCTTATTCCATTCATGTGTCTATGATTTCAAATAGTGTATAAGTAAAAGACTTAGAGAGTAAATAATATTTATGTTGATTAGTATTTAGTTATTATCTTATATTTTGGATTAGCTTAACAGAATTAATAAGATCAACTAAGTGTAATAAGTGTATAGGAGAGATTCATTTCAAGGTAGTGGTATCTTGTCATGTTTAAATCCATCTTAATTAAAATTTAAATAAGCTCCAGTTAAAAATTTGGTTAAGGAAAAGGGTAACAAATTGTTGTTTTTTTCATATAAATTTTTTTTTTATTTCTTTTAGTTTATGAGATAATATTTGTTTTTTGTTTATATTAATTCTAACAATCTGTATGAATAAAGGATATAAAATCATATATTTTATCCTTTATTTAATAATCATTTATCTTCATAAAAATTAAGTGGTTGATTGTGACTATCCAACAACTTTACTTAGATGCTAGTTAGAGATCTACCATAAAGAGTTTTTCCCAAATCTAAAATAGAAATCACTATTAATTTTATTATTTTAATAGGTTTTTGCTTTAAATTTTTAATTTAATTTACTAAATTTTATATAAATCTTGTAAAAAGGTTATTGTTATTAGAAGAGTGAGGTGATCTACACCTCACTATAAGAAATATGTTGTCACTTTACTTAAATAAACTAACTTAATTTTATTTTACCAAACACAGAAATTAATTAAATAAGTTTATATCATAACATAAAAAATTATGAAAAGTAATTAAACAAATCCATATTAACTTATAAAATAAAAAACTAATACTCAAACTCATATATATCTTGAATATGTCAACCAATATTTGATCAAATATCTTAAGTTCCAAATTTAAAAAATATTTAAAGATAATAAATATAACTAACTACTCTTGAAACAATTTAGAAAACAATATATTAATTATTTGATTTTATTAATTTTATTGGGCCGAGAGGTGCAAGCTTTCGACATCTCAAATGGACAAGATGTGTGGAGTCTCTAACGCTCACGTGGCACATGTCGTCGGCTCAAAAAAAAAAAAATTAATAAAAAGTAAAAAATAAAACTTATAACATGTTGGCTTTTAATTAAAAGAATATAAAATAAAAAAATATTATACTCATAAATATATAACCATATTAGGGAAATACTCATAATCTTACAAAATGAGTAGTAAAATATTGGTAGTAAAATTCAATTGGCTTGAGTAATAAAAAAAAAATTATAAAACCAAGAACATATAAAATTTAATTTTAAACTAACTAAATTGTACAACACATTTCTTTGACTTTACAAAATAATAGCAATTACAATAACAACACTAGATCTTACAACCATATTTATAAGGTTCTTTAAATGCTAATACAACTGGCAAGAAACCAAGGGCCACTAAAACCATGTGCTTTAAACCACACATCCTTGCTCATTAAGTCAATGTTAACCCTAACATGTAAATGTTCATTTTTAGTCATTGAGAAAAACAAGTCATTTCTCAAAAACATTTGGATAAATGTTTAAAATTTTCATTTAATGGTAAAATGTTTTTCAAATTCCAATTCTAGATTTTAAAATTTTATATGGATATTTTAATCATTAACTACTCTTAATATTCATTATTAGTTTTAAAGAAAGACAAGTAAAGCAATTTTTGGAAAACTATTTGATTATATGATAATTGATGTTAGTTAACTCATTTACTTTTTATTTACCCCATTTTGAAATTACTTAAGCAAGTTGACCAAGTAGGAATACTTATTAGATATTTTTGTAAATTAAAAAGGGTTTGCGCCTCTAGAGAATTTGATCCCTCTCGAGCCATAGTTAAGATGGATATATACTGGTAAATATGATACTTGACATACACTTCTTGATAAATGGCATTAAATTTTATTTTATTATTTCTTAAACTAAATCTAATTTATGTCTTGATCAATGAAAGATTGTAAAGAGATAAAATGGCTTCATAACACAAACCTTTTTAATAATGTACCTTCATTTTAATAATGTACCTTCATTAAGAACATTTATATCACCTTCTTAGAATGATGTTCTTAATCCCCAATCAATGCAATTACAATATCTTAACTCATCGCTTATAATTGTTGCATACTGAGGAAAGTGGTAACATTAATAGTGTAAACACACATTGTAGAAAAAAGGAAGAGGATGGATTATAAGTTTGAAACGTTTCTTCTTCCTTGTTAGCCGTTGCCTTGTAGAAAGGACTCATGGGATCGTTTAGAAAAAGCGTATGAGTCCATCTCATGTCTTTAGAGCAATTTAGACTAAAGTTTTAGTCTTTACAATGCATTTTTACCACGTGGTTAATTGGAGGCTTTATTTAGTCTCATATCGAGACACTCATAAATGTATTCGGTTTTGACATATGCAAGTGTAAGAAAATTGCAAATGGCTTTGCTTTTCTGTTTTTTGTGTGGCAGTGGAGCATGAGGAAACCATAAATGTGTTCAGTTCAGACTATGGGTGATTTCATCAAAGTGGGTAACACTTTTTGGCCAAATCTCGCAATGAAAACCTGATTTTTTACTCATGTGCTAGATAGAATCCTTCGAAACGAATATATGCCATGTGAATTTCGACTTGTAGTTAAAAAACCAATTGTAGAATATTATGTTGGCTTCCCAATGATATTTAAAAAAAAATATTGCGACGTCATTTCATCTGTAAAATTTTGCATTTAATGAACTCTGTTACCTTAAAAATTTGAAGAAGTTAATAAGTGGCTTGTGTCCAACCCCAATAATTCAATCTTACAGTAATAATTATATATATA